>CAUYSK010111380.1:0-82455 GCA_963575035.1 Avahi laniger
GATAGAGAGAAAATGTAAGAAACAAATGGATCTAAGTGAAGCAAGGGGTGGACTGTAGTGGATGTTACTGGTGCCTTGCCCAGATATTCAACCAGTGTACCCACATCCCCCTTGCTGGGAATGTTGGCTGAGAATAATTCACGGCTGTCCCCTTCTTTGGAGAATTGTCTTAGATTAAAAAAAGAGCCACCTCACCTTGCAGGCTATCCCTCCTTTCCCCTTTTGGGACAATCTTCAGCTAAAGACTCATTGGCATAGTGATATAAAAGGCCAGCCCACTTGCCTCAAGGTGGGACTGTATCTGTGGTGAAATTTGTTCCTCAGAGCTTCTCTGTAACACCAGAATGAAGCTAATCTTTAGCTGAGACCATTTTGCTTCCCCCCCTTGTCTAATCCCACTACACTCTCACTCTTCTCCTGAGCACTTCCTGAATAAAATAGATGAATAAATTTTTAAGAAATGCTATCTAACACACCCAGTAGCTTCCACTCCGTAGGTCTTTTTTTTTTTTTTTTTTTTTTTTGAGACAGAATCGCACTCTGTTGCCCTGGCTAGAGTGCCATGGCATCATCCTAGCTCACAGCAACCTCAAACTCCTGGGCTCAAATGATCCTCCTGCTTCAGCCTCCTGAGTAGCTGGGACTACAGGCATGTGCCACCATGCCCAGCTAATTTTTTCTATATATTTTTAGTTGTCCAATTAATTTCTTTCTAATTTTAGTAGAGACAGGGTCTCGCTCTTGCTCAGGCTGGTTTCGACCTCCTGAGCTCAAACAATCCGCCTGCCTCAGCCTCCCAAAGAGCTAGGATTACAGGCATGAGCCACCACGCCCGGCCTATAGCCAACTAATTTTTGACAAAGGCTTCAAGAATATACATTGGATAAAGGATATCCTTTTCAATGAATGGTGCTAGGAAAGTTGGATATCCATACGTAGAAGAATGAAACTAGACCCTCATCTCTCATGATATACAAAAATTACCTCAAAATGAATTGGATTAGAGATTTAAATGTAAGACTCAAAAAAATAAAATTACTAGAAGAAAACGCAGGGGAGATGCTTCAGGACATTGGCTAGGCAAATATTTTACAGCTAAGACTCCAAAAACACAGACGATGCAAATAAAAATAGACAAATGGGATTAGATCAAACTGAAAAGCTTCTGAACAGAAAAGGAACACAGAGTGAAGAGACAACTCATAGACTGGGAGAAAATATCTGCAAACTATTCCTCTGACAAGGGACTAATACCCAGAATATACAAGAAACTCAAACCACTTAATAAAAAAAGCCGCAAATAATCCAGTTAAAAAATGGGCAAAGGATTAGAAAAACATTTTTCAAAAAAAAAAGACATATGAATGGCCAAAAAGCATACGAAAAAATGCTCAACATTGCTGATCATCAGTGAAACATAAACCAAAACCACAATGAGATATCATCTCATTCCAGTTAAAATGTCTAGTATCAAAAGACAAAAAATAACATATGCTGAAGAAAAGGAAACTCTTATACACTGTTGGTGGGATTGTAAATCCATACAGCCATTATGGAAAATAGTATGAAGGTTTCTCAAAAATATAAGAATAGAACTACCACATGATCCAGTAATCCCATTAATACATTTTTCCCTCAAAGGAAATGACATCACTGTGTTGAAGAGATACTCCCATGTTTATTGCAGCTCTGTTCACGATAGCCACGATACAGAGCCCACCCAAATGTCTATCAGCAGATGATAGATAAATAAAGTGTGGTATATATGCACAATTTAATACTATTCAGCTACAAAAATGTAAAATTCTGTCATTCGCTGCAACATGGGTAATCCTAGAAGACATTATGGTAAGAGAAATAAGGCAGGCATAGAAAGACAAATACCGCATGTTCTTACTCATATGTGAAAGCTGAAACAAAAAATTGAGATTGTAGAAGTTGAATTTTTGTTATTAAAGACTCAGAAGTGAAGGCATGAGGGAAGGATAAGAGAGGTTGGTTAACGTATACAAAATTAAAGCTAAGTAGGAGGAGTATGTCTAGTGTTCTACAATAGTGTGAGATGAATATAGTTAATAACAATTTGACGTATATTTTCAAAAAGCTAGAAGAGAGGATTTTGAATGTTCCCAACACAAAGAAGCAGTAGGTGATTGAGATGATGAATGTGCTAATTACCCTGATTTGATCACGCACAGTGTATACATGTATTGAAATATCACTCTGTATCACATAAATACGTACCATTATTGTGTGTCAACTGAAAGGAAAAAGAATACATATTTGACTTAGCAAAGTCTAGTCAACATGATTATTCTCTTGAATATTATAAAGACTAAAGAGCATGTAATTCTTCCTCCTCTTGTTCTTGTCTGATATTTTAGTATTCTCTTGTTTCTAAACCTATTCAAATTCATCCGTGTGATAATCATTCTGTTTGCTATAAATCTGTGCATATAGTCAACCAGTTTCTTTGCCTAGCATTTTCCGTGCTTCTCCCCTTCCTTTATGTATTCTTCTTCCACGTGCATATCCTCTGACAGTTCTAGCAGGAGTCCCTGAGTGATAACCTCGCTCAGACTTTTTTTTTTTTTTTTGCCTGAAATGTCTTATTTCACTCTTGAATCAGCATTTAACTGAGTGTACAACTGGGTCGAGACTTACATTCCCTCCGTGCTTTGAGGATATTATTCTTCCATCTTCCAGACTTTGGTACTGGAGACAAGAAGTCTGTTGTCAGGGTAATTGTTAATCCTTTACTGGTTGCTTTTGCAATTGTGTCTTAGTTCTTATCATTTTCTGGTTCCACCATGTGCATTTAGGTAGGGATTTTTTTTTATTTTTATTTTCCTGTCTAGACCCAATATGCTGTGGCCCAAGATTGGGAACTACTAGAACTTCATCTTCTTCTCTCAGTACCTGTTGTTTGATGCTTCAGCAAATTAACTTCGTGGGGGACTCTCTTTGAATTCGCTTAAATGAAGCTCACTTAGAGCTCAAATCAAAAGCAGCTGGGAACTAAAGATGCAGCAATAGCTACAAGGAGGGCTTCTAAGTGGAAGTAAAATATATTGTCAGCTTGCGGTAGAAGGGAGAGTTCCTAGGCCAAATATACCCTGGTATTTTAATAGGAGCCCTGTATCCTCACTGAGGCACACTCGAGTTATCATTCTGCCCTGACGCTACTTCTTTCCTGGGTCTTGGGAGAGTCTCTTTACTCAGTTTTACCGCCTTCAAGAGGTGAGGCAAAAAATATTATCTTCAACCTCCTCGGCATGGCCATTGTGACTTACATGGTGACTCTAAGTTCTTTCCAGGACTGGATGGGTCATTCTATCTCTTCCAAGTGGTTAAACAAGAGCCGCGAGTGCAGTCACTGCCTTGGTGCTGAGAACGCGTGAGGCATCCTCTGTGTCTGTCTTGTCACTGAATGCTCGGGTTCTGGCGCACCAACTGCCACGCCTCCTCCCCCCGACTCCCATCTAAGTGACACTAAGGGTCTGCATCTCATTTCCGAGACAAAAATGTCAACGGCATTATCTTATGCATGTGTTGTGCAGATAAGGGAAAGTCACGTTAAACAATCTGCTCCATTCACGTTGGGTTTACCGTCTTACATCTTTATTTTTAATTCAGCAAAGCTGTGGTCTTTGTAGTGGAGGGGGCAGAGCCAATCCAAGTTGCCAGCCCCAGAGGTCACCTTCCACAGTGCCACCTTCTACTTTGTTATCCACTCAAGGAATTTCACCATCAATCGGAAAGAATGGGACGGCGGGGGTGGGGGGGATATTCTTTCTTCCTCCGGGAAAAACACATCTTGCAGATTTTTGTACGAGAATTCCCTACATAATAATGAGCTTTCAGCACCCACCCCAGTCAGTCCTGAGTAGGGCGAGAACGAGATGCAGTTTCATTTGTGACATGCTCATGTATTTGACCCACCGGGCCTCAAGTACTATTTCCCCTCTCAAGGGCAACAATAAGATTTTATTTTGTCTAGATATTCTGATAACAGGAATAAAGACAGTTCAGACTCACTGAGTGCCTGCCAGGCACAATGCCATGCACGCTGGAGATCACCTTTGTTTCCAGTCCTCGCAGCAGTCCGGCAAGACAAAGTCCTGCTGTACCTTCCATCCACAGACCAGGGATCTGAGGACCATTAACTTGCCTGACATCATCTACCTCGGAAGCCACAGATGAGGATTTTGACTCCAGGTTTGTCTAAATCCGAAATCAGGCTTTCAAGGTCTTTCGCCTCTCAGCTACTAACGTATTAACAGCTGCTCCGTTCACTCTCCCGCGTGCTCAACATACATGACCAATTTGCTCCTCAGGAGGCGGCAAAGCAGAAGTGGGAAGATGCTGACGACTCACCCAAGGTATCATAAAGAAGCCGGGCTGAGCCCATTCGACCCCTAATTCCTGCTCGTAACCACTGCATTACATACTTTGGAAGATGAGTCTCTCATGGAGACGCGTCAGGAAAGATTGACTTTTGTTCACTTTTACAAATGTTTTTCAAGAAGGAAAATGCCTCCGTATAAACAAAAATGGCCATTCTTAACAATTTAACCCAGAACAAAGTGAAATGGAAATTGGCAATTTTTCCTGCTTTTTGGGAAAATGTACGCGGCCAGTAGAGGTAACTAGAATTCAAAAATGTTTGTTATTTTCTTAGCAATGGAGGCATGCAGGTGAAAACAAGTGAACTTTGGAAATAAACCGTATGTTGCTGTAGGAGGGCTCAGATCAAAATTGTTTATGGCATTGCTGTGAGATGAATGTTTGAGCACTACTGGCCCAAGTAAACTGAATAATGGTAACAAACTTTCCATGTTTGTGTCGCAAAATAAACGACAACGTCCATTACATAGGCAGAAGGAAGTACCTAGGAATCCTACTTTTAAGAACCTGTCCTATATATTATATAATATATGCACAAAGCTATTTGTTTCAGTATTGTGTATGCATGTGTGATAGTGAAAAATTGAAAACAAGCTAAATGGACTTCAACATATTAATTTCTGTGTATGTATGATATGGAATATGAGACACAAAAAAACCAAAAAAGACAGATCTGACATGGAAATGTTTCCAAAGTCTATTAATAAAAGTCAATTCTGAAACAAAACACATAGTTGAATTCTAATTATGTAAAAAATTAAAACACATAAAATACACATGTAGATATAAATTATATTAATACATACATAGATAGATATACACCTGTATGAGAAAATATTTAATGAAAAGCCTGAAAAGACACAAGCCTGGTCTCTGAATACCGCCAGAGAGGAGTCCTACAGCAGACATGGGAGGGAGAAATTTTTTGCGTTTTATGTAGATGTACTGTTTATGATTATGTATCATTGGGTTTTTTTTTACAACCAGCCTTTCCAAGTGTTGCTGTGTAATTGAAAATTCAGTTACTCAAATTTTTTTAAATGAAAGCTAAAAAAACTAGATCTAAAGATTTGTTTTACGCACGAAGCCAGCAAAGTTAACTAACCTTGTACCTGATATTATAACAAAGTTGATTATTTACTCTCATCTCCCATCAAGATACCATACCTTTTTAAAAGAGTCATAAATTTATCCAGACATTATAATTAAAAACGTTTTTTGTAAATCAGTGACACATCAGAAATTTGGAGTTCTGTGAATCGCACTTACGTTGAACGTACATTGAAGGGGAGGTAAACTGTTTCTAGCACAGTTTGACCATTAGAGACTGGTCCCCTTCTCTTCAGTGTAAGGGCTGTTGAAAAACTTCAGCTGAAAACTATTTTACATCTCAATTGCTCATGATTAATGTAATCAGATGGAATCAATTAATAAAGTCAAAATATACAGGGAGAATTAAAATAGCACAACCGACATATACGGTTATGCAGATATAAACAGAAGAGGAGGGAGACAGGAGGTGCACGGCATACACCTAGCAATGAACACTTAACAGTGATTTGAAGAGAAACTTTGCAAGGTTAATTATGCAGAATACAATCATTTGGTTGGTAGTGCAATATTTTATTTTAATAGGTATGTGGGACAACACTGTAAACTAGATCAGGTGAAACCGCCAGGGATTTGGCAAACTCTGGTCACGGAGATTGGCGGTTGCAGAGAGAAGTACACACGCATTCATTCAACAAGTTAGCTATGTTCTTGCAGCCTTTTAGAAAGTCAGCAGGGCCTTTTGCAATTGGCAATTTGTCCTGCTATTTATTGAGAATGTTCTATGTATGTCTGATCGAAAAATATAATGGGAAGCCCAAGCCAGCAATGGTGCCTGCCTTCATGGGGCGCAAAGTCTGTCGGGGTTAATGTTAATCAAATAGGCACACAGGTGCACATTATAATCACAAATTGCAACAAGTACAACAAAGGAATGTGCTCTGACGAGGGGGAGTTGGAGATCAGAGATAACATCGCTCCAAAATGATGTTTGTAACCGGGCTTAAGAATAGACAAGAAAAAAATTCCAAGAAAAAAAAGGACTAGTTAGCGATGAACTAGGTGGGGGAGCAGGGGAAGAGGGGAAGTAAGTATGACGGGAGAATATTCCAGGCACAGAGAACTGAACGCTCAAAGTCTGGGGAGACTTTAAAATGGTTTATGATATCAACTCAGGGGGTTCTCACTCTCTGAGGTGGAGAGAAAACTCTTCATGCTCTCATTTTACAGGCATGGAAACTGAGGCAGAGAGATTAAATAATTTGTCCAAGACCCATAGAGCAATTCGGGTCCTGACAGTACCTCTGTCAGAACTCAGCTGTACCTCCCGCTAGCTGTGCAACCTAGTCACCCACCCACCCTCTCTGAGCCCCACGTCTCACCTCTGTGACGGGGATAACAGCAGCAGTCAGCTTGGCCAGCATCACACAGCTGGTATTAGCTGGGCTAGAACTCAAACCCAAGTCTGAGGAAGTCTGCGGCCTGCCATGGCCACCACAACCCCTTCTGCAGCATTTGCAGGCACAAAGCCCCTGACTTGGACTTCGGCCTGAGCACGGCCTCTGCACAGAGGGGATTTGGGACGAGCAGAGCTCTGCTACTTTCTGTTTCTCAGAAACCACACTGGGAGCCCACGTCGCTGCTGGAGCAAGACGGGTCCTTTCCCAAGACCCACTGTGCTAGGATGAAAAGCAGAGCCCTCCCTTGGCCTTCCGTTGATCAACTCTTTCCTTCTGCGTGTAATGTAAGATGCGTCTTACAGACAAACTAATAAAACTTCTTTACCGCATCACCAGAGGATGCCAGGGCCTGGGAGTTTTGAGTTAAGGAAAACCCACCGATACGGTGGGAAAATGGGTACAGGAGCTCTGAGCTGCAGAGGAACCGGCCAGCTCGAAACTCACACTCCCGGTACAATGTGAGAATCCGCTCTGCCCCCTGCTCTGTCCAGCGCTCCCCTCTCCCAGGAGCACAGGGAGGAGGCACGTGCAGTGACATCTGCTGTCCCACAGAAAACCGTACATATTCCAGGTAGGTCGCTCTCTGGACGCTGAAAAGACAGAAGGGGCATCAGAGCTCCTACGCCAAGGGAGGTGTGCTCTCTTCCCTCTAAGAGGGAGCAGGAGGGCGATGGTTAATTGTGGACGCTGGCCAGATTTTGGGGCCCAAATGCTCAACTCTTTGTCTCACTCAGCTGATTCTGGGACTGAGCAAAGTCACTTCAGTTCCATAAGCCTCAGTTTCCTAAACCTTAAAAAGGATTCCTAGTGACTATTCTGTAGAATTGGTTTTTGGATTTGATGGCATCAATGAAGTGTTTAGAACACCTCTGGCACCTGCCTAGCATGCTACCCACAGGTGTTATTAGCTCCTGCCACATCCAGTGTTGTATTCCCCCACCCCCCAACCCCACCAAAATGAATGATTGGCTGGCAGGACCTCTGTCACTTCAAATCTGAGTGACATCACAAATGCTATTGTCTCTGACAAGAACATCCTTCCCCCTCTTTCCTGTTGCTAAATCCAGTTTATTCTCTTTATGGACCCGTACCCACATTGCCTCTTCCAGGAAGCCTTCCCTGATTATCCCAGCCTGGTGGAAGGGTCTCTTCTCTGGAGTTCCCTGGCAACTCTCCTGTAGCACTTGTTACATTGTGTCACATCCAGGAGCTAACTTATCTGCTCTTTTATTGGACTATGATCAGAGAGAAGACAGGGGTTACATTGTACTCAATTCTGTATCTTGAGCATCCAGCGGCTTGCCTGGCATGCAGTAGTTACTCCCTAAATAAATACTTAGTGAAGGAGTGAATGAATGAATGAGATGCCTGAGAAAATGCATTCCCGGCATGGGCAAGCTCTCTGGCTCTAGATCCGGGCAAGTTATTTGGCCACTGCCTCTACATGGGCTTATCTGTAATGTCAGAAATGATGCTGATCTGATGTGCATTGCCAAGGTCCCTTAGAACAACTAGTAATTGATCTGAAAGATGGAGGATGACGGCACTGTGCCTTCAACTTTGCAGACGAGCGGGTCCCTGCAGGGGAGAACTGGGCTCCCCTGTCTCAACATCAGCCTCCACGCATAGAAAGCCCTCACCTTCCGCTCCTTCCAAATCCCTTGCATTATTGTCCTGTGCACCTTTAAGTCAGCCTTGGGGGAGCTGATTGCAAAGTTGGAAGTAGGTTTCAGGGTCACAAATCAGAAAGAATGAAATAGTTACGGATCCTTTTAATCTGCCTCTCACCGGCATTTCTTTGCTGCAAAGTTCTGCAGGTCTAGGCTAGGGTACTGGAATTTAGGTCAATGACATTCATGTAGCCTCTTAGAACAAAATCTTTCTGCAGCAAGTGCACGATTTCCTGTTATGACTGTGGATCCCGCCAGCGGCACCAGTGCAGTGACTGTAGAAGCGTCCGTCCTGTTTGTTTATAATTCTTAACAATGGGCTTTTGGGGAAGGAGGGCCCGATGCTGCAAACGCTCTGACGAGCTGCACGGAGCATGCGATGCCACCTAAATAATGCATGCCCACTTTGTGTGTGTACCCGGCGCGGGCCTGAATGCAGGGGAATGCCGAAGGCTTTGCGGCACCTGCTCTCAGCAGCTCCGATGACAGCCCAAGAGTCCAGATAAGATCTGAGCTCTGCCTCCCCCCACCACCCCACTCCCTGTGCCGCCCCCATTTCCCTTTTTGCATTTAAAATAAGCTCCGAGACTAAGCCACCGAGACATCCTGTCAAAGACGCCGCTTTTTTGTGTGGCTCGTATGAGTCCCTTCCTGTCTGGCCCCACCCTAGTTTAGGGCTTTCTCACAACCTGTGCAGGGATGGCAATAGTGGCCTCCTGAATGGCTGTCCCACTGGTCTCTACTCTGGCCCTCCAAGCCTCCCTTCTCAAGGAGGCAGCTAGAAGGATCTTTCTGACAGTAAAATGGTCACTTGGGCGGATGCAGCCCCAAAGGCACAAGGCGTAGATTTCAGAGCACACCCATCCCCTCAACGGGAGGGCAGCTCTCCTGCGGAATACCCTGCCATGAGTGGCCCTCTCCATTTTCAAGTCATGTTCAAACTTCTTAGCATGGCACCTCAAGCCTCCCATGATCTGGCCCTCCTCATCCCGGCAGGCTCACAGCCCCCTGTCCCTGGCAGGGCCACTGTGCTCAGCCAGCGAGGCTCTGTTTCCCAGGACTGGATGTCCCTCCTACCTTACTTGGGTCTCATATCTGTGTACCCTGGTGTTCCTTGTCCTTGCTGTCTGTCAACCCTGGCAGCAACCACAGCCACAGCAATAAAATAGTGGTCGACACTCATTGTGGGTTAGTCCACTCCAGGCACATTTTATGCATTTCTTTATTTAACCCTAAAAACAACACTGTGAGGGATGCGTGTCTTCTCTCCATCAAGTGGAAGGAGGGACTGAGGCTCAAGGTAATGAAATGACTCCTCTGAGATCACACAGCCGCAAAGTCCACCGTTAGCCACGCTATCACATTGCACGTACACGACATCGCATCATCCTACCCCACCTGATCTGAGACAGCCCAAGCTCCAACTACTCTGAAGTGCCATTTTGAAGTACAAATGTATTCAAAGTTCACCATCTCCACTTCAAAATTCTACCTCTTCCCTCCTTGCCCGTGCTGGGTTATTCTTCCTCCCCATGGACACAAGCTGTGACTACCTTGAAATCTTCATTCTCTAGAACGTTCTTCCAGAATGGCTGAGACAAGAGCAACCTCTTCTCTTACACAAGTCTGCAGCACACTCATCAACAATTCTTATGCCTTTTTGTCTCACATACCCTCAATTTCTTTATGGCTTTACCACTTGTTTGTATTCCTAAAAATTATTGTTTAGTTGTTGCGTGTTGCTAAACTTTATATAAATGGAATCCCACTGAAAGGATTCTCTTGACATGGTGCACTATTTTACAGTTGTTGTTATTGTTTGTTTTGGATTTGGGGCTCAATGTTATGTTTCCAAGATTGATTCATGTTGTTGTATGGACCTGTGCTTCGTTTATTTTCACAGCTGAACAATATCCTATTGTGCGACTGTGCCAGAACGCACTGACATATCCTACTGCTGGTGTACATTTGGGCTGTTTCCAGTGTTTCGCTGATTATTCTACGTGATTCCAGATGTACGTGTATGGGAGATTCTCCAGGGTGTACACCTGAGGGAGGAAGTGCTGGGATAAAGGATTGTGCATTTTCAGTGTTACTGGATAATGGCAAATTGTTTTCCAAAGAGATCGTACCAATTCGCACACTCTTGGGAAATGTAAGAGAGTTTCCCTTGCTCCCTGTCATTGCCAAAACGTATCATTGTTAGATGTTATAATGTTTGCCCATCTGGTAAGTATGAAATTGTAACTCATCATGGTTTTAATTTGCGTCTTCCTCTTTATCAATGAGATCACACACCGCTTCCCCTGTCATTCATGGGCCATTGAGTTCCCTGTTCTGTGAAGTATCTGTTCAAGTCTTTTGCCCATTTTTCTATTAGGTCACTTACATTTTTCTGATTGATTTATAGGAGTTCTCTATCCTCTCCACTAATCATTTTTCAATAATATACACTGTAAATATGGTCTCCATTTTTAAAGTTTATATTTTCCTTCATTGTTGTGTCTTTTGAATTTATTAATTTTTCCTTTCTGGATTTTTCTTGTGCCTTGTTGAAGAAATTTTTCTTCATGTAAATTCACTAATGTGTTATCCTATATTATCTTTTATTACTTTTACCATTTTGCTTTTCACATGTTAGTTTTCTTTAACATGAGATTCATTTTTTAATATATTGTGAGATATAGCTCTATTTTTTCATATAGATAACAAATTATCCTGTACCATGTGTTAAAAAATTCATCCTTTTTCCATGTCCACTTATAAATTAAATACACACATACACTCAGTTTCTGATTCAGTCTGTTACATTGGTTTGTTTATCTGACCCAGGAAAAATGTCACACCGTCTTAATTACTAGCGTTGAAGTCATCATTGGTATCTGCCAAAGTCAACTAACCAACCTTGTTTTGCTCATTCAGGAGAATCTCTCTTTTCCTGTCATTTGCAACTCCGTAAAGATTTCAGAATCCGTCAATTTCCACACACATATCCACACACCCACAAACATTATGGGGACAGTGTTTGAATTACCATAAATCTGCAGATCAGTTTGAAGAGAACTGCCATGTATGTGATACCAAACCTTCCAATCCGTACCTCGTGTCTTCTCAATTCCTATAGGTCTTTAAAGCCTCACGGTTGCTGTTTTTCTCCTAATTTTCTTCATAAGAAATTTGATGATATTAAGTTCTTTTGTTAGATATATTTTGAAGTTCTTTATATTTTTGATGTTATTAGCAATATTTATTTAAATTACATATCTATCTGTTCATTATCCGAATACAAAATGATTGTTTTTTGTGATTTATTTTGGGTCCAGAAAGCTCACTAAACTCTCCTACTAATAATTCAAATGATTTAACTCTAGATTCTTTTGCATTTTCCATGTAGGCAATCATTTTATTCACAAAAGATGCCAGAGATGTTACTTCCTTTTGAAACCTTGTCACTTTTTTCCTTATCTTGCCTAATTGAACTGTCTGGCCTGGGACCTTGGCTACAGGGATGACTAGATGACTATAGGGTACTTCGGACTCTGACTTAAGGTGAACCAGTCAAAGTTACAGCAGTAAGTATGATGTGTGCTGTGCGGTTTTTGACAGAAGTTTTCTTCTATTCCTAGTTTACTAAGAGATTTTTCTCATAAGTGGATATAATTTTTATCAAATTTTTTTCCACCAACTTTGAGATGGTCATGTAATTTTTCCTATATTATATTAATAAGGTATATTATATTTATTATCTTCCCAATGTTAAACCGAACTTTCATTCCTAAAAGTGACCCAGCTTGAGCATGATGAATGATCCTTGTTACACAGGGATGCTTTCTGTGTGCTAATACTTTCTTTAAGATTTTTGCATCTATAGTCACAGGGAGATTGTCTTGCAATCATAAGATTCTTGTGGGATTTGGGTATCATGTTTACTCTGCCCACCAAATTTGTTGAGGTGTGTTCTCTTCTATTCTGCTATCTGTAAAATCTACATAAAGGTGAATTGTTTATTGTTAGTACTTCACTCGGGTAGAGCCCACTAGTGAAGCCATTGAGCCTAGCATATTTTTGTGGGAAGTATTTTAAAGTTTGCCCAAATTTTCTTACTTACTATAGGGCTTTTTATATTTTGTTTTATTCCTGTCGAATCAGTTTTGGTAAATTATATTTTTCCTAAGAATGTTTTCATTCTATCTAAAATTTAAAATTTATCAGTATAAAGTTGTTCATAATATCTTGTTATCATTTCAATATCTTCAGCGTGGTAGTTATCTTCTCTTGCTTTTATTTTTTACTTGTGCTTTTTCTCTTTTCTACATCCGTTTTTTTTAATTTCATTAACTTTACCTTTTTTAAAAAAATAATCATTTTATACTTGTGTAATGTCTTATATTATATTGTTTTTTAACTTCCTAAATTGGAGAATAAGCTAATTAGTTTTCAATCTTTCTCGTTTTATAGAATAATCTTTTAAAGACATAAATTTTCCTCTAGATATTGCTTTAACTGTATCACATACATCTTAAAGAGTTTAATTGTTTTTATCATTTAGTGCTAAATATTTCTAGTGTCCATTATAATTACTATGAGTTATTTAGAGCTATATCTCTAAATATCCAAAGATGTAGATTTTCTAGATATATTTTTGATAATGACACTAATTTACTTACATTGGGGGTCAGAGAATATAGTTTGAGATTTACTTTTAACCTAATATGTGGGAAATTTTCTATATATTCTGTACACGTATTCTATAATTGTTGCCCATAGCACTCTGTATGCGTCCATTGGTTCAATAAAAATATTAATATATGTAGAACTGTTATTCATCAGGTAATATTCCATGTGCTTTATATATATTAATTCATATAATTTCCACAAAATTTTATTATTTTCCTTATTTTACAGTGTAGGCACAGAGAGGTTTCCCAGGGTCCATAGCTAATAAATGCCAGTGCCAAAATCTGAACCAGCATTTTCTATGCAATACTGACTTTCAAGCATGTTCAAATTTGTGTAGTTCCAGTTGTGCTTAATAATATTTTGTCTCCAATATCTATTAGTTACTAAGAGAAATATATTCAAAATCCCCTAAAATAACGATGAATTTATCAACCTCTCCTTGAAGCTGTCAACTTTTGCTTTACATATGTTGACACTATTTTCACAGATACATTGATGTGCATAATTGTTACTTGAGCCTTTTATTGTAATGAGATGACCTTATTTGTCTTTTTCTTTAAAGTTTGTTTCGTTCATATTAATACGGTTATGCTTGCTTCCTTCTGACTAATAGCTGCCTGGTGTATCTCTTCCCAATCATTTACTTTCCAGCTATCCACACCCTGTGTTGTAGACATATCTTTTTTAAGTAGTATATACTAGGATTTATTTTTTATCCAGTCTGAAATTTTATGTCTTTTGACTGAAGCATTTGATAATGTGCATTTATTATAATTATTTCCATATTTAGATTTATTTTGTATTGACTTATTTTGTAGGTTCCAGTAACTTGCCTTTTCTTCATAGTTTTATCTAATTTCTTCTCTTCTTTTTGATTGATTGATTATTTGTCATTTGATCTTTCCCCTCTCCTAGTTTGAACATTATAAACAATGTTTCCTTTCTTTTAATAGATGCCCAAGAAATGTTAAAATTTATACTAAATTTATCATAGACCCAAGCTAATTGATATCTCTACCTCTTTCCTAGATAATACAAAGACTTTGAAACTTTAAACTCAAGACATTTTCACCTTGACTTTCATGTATCATTATTGATGTATTTTGATATCTTTTTAAAGTTGGCGCATCTTTGCTATTTTTTTTATACAGCCCATGTTTGATTAGATATCGTCACACAGATACCACTTTATTTGACCATTATTCCTGCTTTGAGTTTCAAGACTTTCATCTAGTACTTGACTTCTACCTAAATAACAACCTTTAGAATTTTCTTTGGAAATTTGTTAGTCACTAAACTCTCTCCATTTTTTGTTTGCGGACTGTTTTAATTTTGCTCTCATTCTTGAAATATGTTGTCTATGATATACACAATTTTTAACAATTCTTAGTTTACAATTATTTTCTTTCAATACACAGAAGGCATTATTTGCTGTCTTCTGGCTCCTATTGTTGTTCCTAGTAAGAAAACTTAAACTTCAAATTTTAAAGATAAACTCTCTTTTCTCCTTGGGCTATTTTTAAGATTTTCTCTTTGTCTTTGGTGTTCTGCCTTTGACTATGACCTGTCCAACTTTTGATTTGTTTTATTAAAGCTACTTGAGATTTGTTTGACTTGCTGAATTTGCAGGGTGGTGCCTTTTATCAGCTGTGGGAAAATTTCAGCTACTATCTGTTAAATATCACCTCTGCCACATTCTCTCCTACTGGCATTCTGAAACTCTAATTACATATGTTAGACCTTCTTACTCTAGCCTCAATGTTTATTTACCACCCTTTCATTTTCTTTGTCTTTCTAAGGTGCATTTGGCACCATTTCTTCCAAAATACTTTCTAGTTCATTAAAACTTTAATTGTCTATTCTTAATCAACTGTTAAACTGCCATTAAATTATTAATTCTTTCTTTTTTTAATATCTAGCTTTTCTACTTGGTTCTTTTTCTGATACACTCACTTTTATCATTTCTTGACCTTATCTCACATTTTTTATGTCTTATTTTATTTTATTGTTGATGGTAATTCTTTGTTTTTGTGGTTAAAAATTATAGTTATTTTTTGAAATAAATCAAGCACTGAAATTACATTATTTTTTTAAGTCAAAGAAAATCTTTATTATTATTAATATTATTAATAATATAATATGATGATGTTATAATATTACTTTTATCAGTATAAGTATTATTACAGATATTTACTTTAAGCAATTTCATTGAGGGATAAATAATATACACTAAATCGCACATATTTAAAGTATGCAGTTTGTTGAGTTTTGCTATATGCATACACTCATGAAACCATCGTGACAATCAAGGTAGAGAACATATCCATCACCTGGAAGTTTCGTCATTTAATCTTTCCCTCCTGTTCTCTCTCGTATTCCCCTTCCCAGGCTACTGCTAATCTGTTTTTTGTCGCTATAGTTTAATTTGCAAAAAATACTTATTCTCTGTGTCAGATAATTTCAATTTTTATTTGATTCTGCCATTTATTATTTCTGCTAGGTCTTAATAATGTCTTGTTTCTTTGTATTTTGTGATATTTTAAAAGCGTGAGTTCACTGGTTAAAGAAAACTTCATCTATAGGAATTTCTTAAAGCCACTGCTGAAAATGATTTCCTCCAAAGAGGATTTATGTTTGCTATTGCCAGGTGCCTGAGTGAATAATCAGCCTGGAGCCATTTTATATTATATTCCAAGAGATTTTTTATTCTCCATTTACATCAAGGCTTAAGACAGGCAATTTTCCTTGAAGTCCCTGGGAAAACAAGTTCACGTCAGTTCATCCTCGCACTGAGGATGGGATATTTTGGATCCCAGCGTTCTGTGCATGTGGACATACCACACATCTCCACCTTTGTGTCTGGTCTGCTGGAACCTCACAAGGCCTTGAGAACTGAGCTCACCTCCTCCCAGTTTGCGATGCGCACCAGTGTTCTGTTCATCTCCTCGGGTCCTGCTCTCACTTGAGTTTTGGCATCTGAGTGCTCCTTCCAAGCTCCTGTTCGTTGGATAATACAGCAGCACCTTCTGCTTCTTCATCAGCGTGCCTTCCTTCCCCACACAGCTGGAAGCGGAAGTCGGCTCTGTTGCGGTACTTCTTACGTACAGTTTTCCATAGTAATTCTCTAAAAATGAACTTTCTGAAATTGTGTCATTCGAAAGAGCTTTAACATAGGGAGAAATTAATTCCACAGATGTCTAGAAAATCTCTGTCTTGGCATTTCTATTCTTTACTGTGTTTACTAATCCACGTGCTAGAATTCCATCTAGGTTTGCTTTGTTTTGATTTTAATCTTACCGCCAAATTTATACATATAAACTGTTCAAATATTGAGAAAGAAAGACATGAGTATTCTCACTGGGCAGCACATCACACACCCCAGTTCCTCGGATTGAATCTACTAGTGATGTCTTAGTGTCTCCTGTGCTCTATCATTATTCTCCATTAGTACAAAAAATATGATCAAAATTTTTATCAGCAATGGGATTATGCAGCTTGGATATATATGCTAAACTAGTTTAGCCACTGGCTAACCCAGCAGGCTTGATTTTACTGTGACATCAAAAAGTCCCTTCCTCTCAAACTCTATTAATCACAATAACAGTAAAAATAGTTCACATTTATTGAAAGTTTACGCCAAAGGCCAAGCACTACTCTAAAAGTACGCTAATATATTTAAGCATCATAGCAACCCTCTTATTATCTCTAATTTCAGATGAGGAAACTGAGGCACAAAAAGAATACTTACCTAAATTTATGAAATCCAGCAAGTGGCAGATCCAGGATTCACACCCACCTAGGCCATCTAGCCCTGGTACCTGGGCTTTCAACCACCATATAATTTTTACTATATTTCCCAATCTGATTTTTAGAAACTGATTTTTATTTAAATATTCACCCTCATTTAAGTCAGCCACTTCTGTGGGTCTAACAATATCTTAATACCACACAGTTCTACTTGTATGAACTACAATGTTTGATATCTGCCAAATATTTTTATTTCAAAAAATCAAATTGAAACTGTGCCACAATCTTCAAGGTAGTTTAACAACCGTATTTACAGAGTTAAAGACTTAATCCTATTTACAAAGTTAAAGACTGAGATTCGAAGAGGTCAAGTAACTTGTCCGAGTTTCGGAATTGTCATTCAGCAGCAGCTCAACAAACTTCTGCTGCACGTCTCCCTTACAGCAGACACTGCGGACATTTAGTCAACATCGCAATAAAGGAGAATTCAAGGTGTTGTGAGAGCACAGAGAAGAGACACAGAGATCCGCTGGAGTAGACAAAGGGATTCCAGAAGGCTTCTTGGGCAGTTGATATCTGAGCTGGGTCTTGCAGAGGAGGAGAAAGTACCCAGTAGAAATCATGGCTGCATATGCATTGGTAGAGGGCAGTGAGGGATGGGGTGGTGTTGCAGACTAAAGGAACAATGTAAGCAAAGGCACAGAGGCACGAAATAGCATATGTGTGACAAAAAGTGCAAATCATTCTACCTTACTGAGAGTAAAATGTGAAGCAGAGAATGCAGATGAAATTCATGAGCTAAGCAAGGACCAGGTCTCACTAGGACGCTTGGCCTTTTTCTCAGAGGTGACCCGGAACCAAAGAAAGATTGTAAGCGGTATGTATGGCACCCTGTTGTAAGAAAAAAATATACAGAGTCATGAATGTGCAGTTAAATCCAAAAGCAAATATTTATTTATAATGAGAAAAAAGGGTTGTTGGAAGGAGCCTGACAAGTGAGTGGCTGTGAATTTAAGCATTGTCAGTTTCAAGGCCAATGGTCCAAATAAGAGAGACACAGAGAAGTATTGGGCATTTCACGGTGAATTTTTCCCTGTCTCTGTTATTTTGTCATATGGGCAGCAGCGTGTGGAGTGGATTGAAAAGTACAAGATGGAGACATTGTCCAGAAAAAATATTTTAATAGTCCTCAGAATTAACGTAAACCTGAAGCAAGATATATGTAGTTGTCATGAGCTGGAGTGGGAGAGGAGTGTGGGTTTGAGAATTATTTCGAAGATGAAGCTAACAGGATTTAGCGAGTGAGTGTTTCATGGAGAGGGAAGTTAAAGGGCAACTGCCGCGTTTTGCCTTGAATGTCTGGTCGGATGGGCAGAGAATTGGTGTGGGAGCAGGTTGGGAATGAAGGGTTAAGGGTGAGTTGGAGCTATCCAAAGGACGTCCAAAACAAGAAACCCAGGAGGTCCTCTCCATCAGGAGCGCAGGGAAACGCTTAGGGCATAGACTGGATCTGGACTGATCAGCATTCACGTAGCACTGAGTGCCGTGAGCGTATCCTGCAGGAAGAGAAGCAGAGCTGGCAGTGCATCCTCGGGGACCACACGCGTGCCAGCGGTTGGCAGAGAAAGCAAGCCCCAGCGATGATGAGGAATAGTCAGAGAAGTAGAAAGAAAACTAGTGAGTGGTGTCATGGAAGAGAAGGGATGTCCAACAGTACCAAGTGCCCACAGAGGCCATCTAAGTTGGCTGCTGAAATGTGTCCAGTGGGCTTTGGTGACTTTGATGAGAGCAATTTCACTCCAAGTCTTCAACTTTTCTCATAAGACAACGGTGATATCCAAGGAGTTACACATTCAATGATGTGCTTTTGAAGGATCCCGTATTAGTTATCTATTACGGCATAATAAATTGCCACACATTTAACAGCCTAAAACAACACACATTTATTATCTCACAGTTTCTGTGGGTCAGGAGTTTGAGCACAGCTTAGTGGGGTCCTCTATTGCGGGGCTTTCCAAGGTGTCGACAAGAATGTGGTCTCATCTGAGGCTTGACTGGGGAAAGATCTGCCTCCAGGCTCACACGGTGGTTGGAAGCATTCAGTTCCTTGAAGATCGTCAGATGACGGGCCTCAGTTTCTTGTTGGATATCTGCTGGAGGCTGCCCTCAGTTCCATGTCACCTGGGCCCACGTGTAAGCTTACGACAGGACAGCTTGCTTCTACAAAGCCAGGAAGGGAGCGGGTGTCGCTGAGCAAAGTAGATACCACGATCTTCTAATGTAATCACAGAAATGATGCACCACCAACTTTCTCGTTGTTTCTTAGTTAGAAGCAAGTCACATTCTATAAATTTCTTCTAACCCAGTGACTCCCTTGGAGTGTGCATCCCCTCACACCCACACCCAAGGGGAGAAAACCACTCAAGAGTGTGCACACAGGAAGTGGGAATCATGGGGGTACCTTACAATCTGTGTGCCATGGACCCCCTTTTCATATTTACCCCATCTTTGTGTATATGCCCCTGTCAGCTGTTGCTCTTTCAAGACCAGTTGTTGCCATTGTTTGTTTGTAACCAGAATTGAGTCACTTGTCCAACCTTGACTCTAATGTAAAACTCAGTTTTTACCTGGATTTTAAAATGTCTTCCATTATCCACACATGATCACAGGAGATACATATTCCTGCTTCTTACCTGGGTGCCTCTGGACACGTTTCTGCACATATCTGAACTGCAGTGTCCTGCTCTCAAGTAAGCAGTAATAATCCCTACATCATGGGGATGTTGTCAGATTACAGAAGGAATCACAATAATTCACATAAATTGCTTAGCACAGTGCCTGGCCCCTAGAACATGTTCCATGGCGCCTCTCCCTGCTAATAAGAGAATACAAATGAGTGAAAATCAAAATGGGTGTCATGTTTATCCCTGCAAAATTCTATTTCAGAGGGGAAAAAAAGCTACGGACATGGAAGATTAATGGTGATTATCCACAGCCATGTGACTTAGGGGGGAAAATGTGTACTGCAATCTAAGAATTTAAATGTTAACAAATGCTGCAGGCTTAACCATGAAGTTCTCCAGCCATATTTTTCCTTTCAACTATGTGTATTATTAAATACTCTTTTTAAGTTGAGTTCCTTCAGGCCGACATACAATTGGGAAGTTTTGGCCATTTCTAAATTAAAACTCTGTTTTTCATAATGAAGTTCAAGGTGAAGATGCTGAAAAATGGAAAAGCTTGGGCCATCTCTGTCTCTGAAGCCCAAACAATTCTGTGTGGAAGATAGAAACACGTGGAATCATGATTTTATTGTGATACAGGAAATTTATGGACCCAATTTCATTTATATTCCTATAAATGTATGTATAAAGAATGGGACTGGAAAGTGTACCTCCAGGTGAGATGAAAACCAGTTTTTGAATATGCATGTAATATTGACTGGATAATTGGAGACATTTTAAAATCCAAATAACAATCGAATTTCACATTGGAGGCAAAGTTGGCCCCAGAGGTAGTTCAGTGATCCGGTCTTCACACACTCATAGTCTGTCTTCAGAGTATAGGTGGATATACTTTGACTTTTTTAAATTATGGCTTATAATTAATGTTAACAAGAACCATTAAGGCCAGGGTTCTCGATTGGTAACTCCCTGAATGCCCAAAGGAAAAGGAAAAAAATAATCTTTACAATGGGATCCTCAAATCCATATGCACAATAGTTATTGCTATTTTTATTTGCATTTAGTTCCAAGAAAATTATGTACTAAAGATACTTTTTTTGATCACTTCTACAACTAAGCATTGATCCAGCACTTCCCATGTCTCAGGTCCTAGGTTAAGCATTTACATCCATGTAGTGGCTCCTTGGGCAGCCACTCTTATTATTACCATTTTCCAGATGAGGAAGCTAAGGTAGCTGGTTTGCAGTCATCCATTTGGAAAGAGGCAAAGCTAAAGGCTAAAGCCAGCTCTCACCAATTTCTAGTCATTTATGATTTCTAGTAAATCAGACTAATTCAATTATATTACTAAAGCAGTACTAAAGGTATAATTACTATTATGTGGGAATCCACAAACATTTTTATGTTGTATAGAGGTGACAATCATCAAAACAATTACAAAAAATTGGTTGAGGGCATTTCTCTAGTGATCGTGTACCCTGAGGTTGAAATATAGTCTGTATTCTTAGTAAACCACCCCTCCAAGAGTTCTTCAGTTTCGGTAACGTTATGTATTTCTATCTTACTATTTCAGATGATCAAGAGGTTCCAAGTGAATACGAGACAATCAGAGATATACACGTTAGGAAATACCTGGGTCTTCCTTGAGGAGCCTTGGAGAAATACAGGCTGACTTGGGCCAATCTATCATGGACCACTCGCAAATATAATTAGGGAAATTGGGAGACGAGCTCACATTTCCTGTTGATGATGATGCTATACTCCTTTCTACATGAGCCTGAATAAAGGACTGGTCAATGTTGGTGGCCTCTCCTGTTAGACTCTTCCTTCCTCCTTCTCATACTTCCCATACAGTATGGTCAGGAAGGTCAGGAAGGTCAGTTGGTCAGGAAGTCCCGTCAAGTCACTGCCTTCCCTGTATGCACTGGTGTACCACCTGTGGTGGCTTTTGCTCAGGCCCTTATCATTACCACCTATGACTAGTGACATCAGTCTGGCCTCTATCCCTCCTGTCTATCCCCACTCTCACCCTGGAGTCAGGGTCATCCTTCCAAACCATCTAGTCAGCCTGACTTAACTAAAGACATCACCTCCTGGCAATCCCAAGTAGTTCAAAGCAACTTAAATCCTCATTCCTATTTTTTAAGAAAACATAAATGGCATAGGTAGGTGACCTGAAGGGGAAGGGGTGTCTATGTAGAAAATTACAAATATTTAATAATTCATGATTTCTGATTGTGTGCCTGCTGCATTGATAAAACATGGCGACCAACATCTTACACTCGCTCAAATCCTCCAAGCCAGAAGTAAAAGGAAACTAAACAAAACCCCAGTTCTGTGGTGTCAAGCGAGCTCCCTCCACTCATTCTTGCACCCAATGATCCAGTCCTTCCCCCTTTACATTTGGCAAGTTGGTTCAACTTCCTGAATACACCTTACCCGAGCAGTTACCCTCTGAAGAACAGTCTCCTTGAGGGCAGAGACTATCGATCTTATTCTCCACTGTTTAGGTCCTCAGTGTCCCTACGCAGTCTAGCACACAGTGGCCCTCGTTAGGTATCCACTGAATGAAGGCATGAATGGGTACATGGGAGAATTAATTTTTGTACACATTTTAGTCTTCATTGTATTATTCTCAAAAATGCAGAGAGACTGATGGCAAACCTTTCAAGCCCTGCTTTCTTTGTTTAGGTGTGGGGATATTACACCAACATGATTTCAACAAGTAATAATTGTACCATTTATAGAACAAGTCGTGTGCCAGGGAGTGATCACTATGTATCTCTGGACCTAAACTGGATGATTACTAAGATGAGAGGATCGAACACTGGAGCCCTTGTGCTCTCCCATCCTGCTGGATATGAAAGTATGTGGACATCTAGCAGAAAGGTGCCAGCCCCCAGCTCTGTGTAGGTCCCATCTGCTGGTGAGATGGGGACATTCACCCTTGTCTTTCCCAGGCTTTTTGGATGGGACAGGACACACGGTGAATGCCAGCCACAGCCTCTCTAGATTGCTCCGTAACCTGAGCTAGGTTTGCCTTAGAGGGGATCTTCACATTGCAACTCTATTTACAATTTGGGAAAATACTTTAGGGCCATCTCATCATATATCACTAGAGCTTTATAGGCCAAGGGAGGGGACAGGGATGGGTGGGGCAGAGGCAGGATAATTCAAAACTCATTTTAGAATTCTTCCCTTTTCATAGACACACCCCAAAGCCCCTCAGAAAACCAGAAGTGCATTCCTTGGGGCACCATTGCGAAAATATTTAAGGTACCTCTCAGATTTCCTAACTCCCAAGCTGGAAGCCATTTTCCAAATCTTTCTGTTCCCTTCGATGAATCTAGGGAGGCTGCTTTTGGTGAGCTCCTGTGAGAAAAAGGGAAATGAAAAATTAATATCATCCATCCTCCATCCGATGGAAACAATTCCTCTGTGTAACTATTCAATGATGACATTGAACACATTTGGATTGTAACAATTATCACTCTGAGTCAGTCACCTTAGTTAACAGGCATTCTGGTTTTTATATTTGGCTCAGCCATTTGATGAAGGAGGAAGTAACTGGTTGGGATAGTTGTGCTAGGGTAGTCTGATTTGGTCCTGTATTTCATTCAGTGTGAAAGGAGTTCCCAACCTCTCTGGAGTATCCAGGAAGGAGGCTGTTCAGTCCCTCCTGTATGTGTTCACCCTCTCTTTCACTAACTGATTCACTTGTTTTTTTAATTGCTATGCTTGTCTTCTCATGTATTGATCATTTGCTCACTATTTATTTATCCATTGAGTCATTATTAACTGACTGTCTCACCTATGAATTCACTGATGCATGAACTCATTCTTTTCTTCCTCCTGTACACATTTACTGAGGATGTGCAACGCTGCAAACGTGGCAGTGGGTTCTAGGCTGTCAATTTGCTCATGAACTGGTGGGTAAGGTAGGCAAGTATCACACAAAATAAAGTACTCTTGGATCATTGCTGTGACTCCAATATAAAAGAGAAAGCATAAAGGAGCTTTTTGAAGCTGGGGAATATTTGATCAAGGTGGATGTTGGGAGCTTGCTCTAATGGATTTGCCAGTTGGGAATGGTGAAGAAGGGCACTGTCAGGCCGTGGGAGCAACATCACAAAGGTTCAGAGTCATACGCATCAGCAGCACACTCCAGGGATGACAAATAGCTCCATGTGGCTCAAGTGAGAATAAAATAATGGGTAGAGGTGGGAGATGAACCTCAGAGTCAAGACTGAGTCAGGCTTTGAGGATCCATGACGCCACGTGAAATGCTTAGACTCCATCATTTTAAGAAAATGTTCTATAATGCCATCTTCTGTGCAACTCACTTGCGCAAAAAGCTTGTTTGAATCGCAGACAAGTTTATATTCCAATCATCAGCAATCTTTCCTTACTTACCTTTCTAGTCATAACTCCCAGGGCTCTCTGATGTCAACAGTCAGTGTGCACATACGGGATTTGGGACTTGGAAGAGAACATTTCTTTAACCTCTACATGTTAGACAAACTTTATGCAGATGCATGTATGTCCTCAGAATTTCTTATGACGACAGCTCCTACCCCCTATCCTGACAGGCAGAGGCACTCAGAAGTAGATGAAGCCAGGCAACCAGCTGGAAGGCCCTGCAGAAATCGAATGTGCACATTAGTCCTTCATCCCCCAGAAAGAGAAGACCACACTCCTCTGCAGAGATGGAGATGAGAACTAGAGCATGAGGAAGACCCTGCATCAGGCTGCAGCACTTAGAAACAAGGAACTGACGGATGAAGTCATGGGGGGCGGGGATGCCAGTGGCCGTGAGGAGGACTGTGGGGGAGACCTTCATGGAGAGTAGTATGTAGAAATCCATCCTTTGCCGTTTAATGGAGCTTTTCTGGGTTCATCAAAGCTACTTAGGCATCCAGAAAGCTACATGAGAAGAAAGGGAAAGTTAATGCTTTCCTAAGTGGTTTCCAGATTGTTCTCCCATGTCCAGGGAGTGAACTGCTCCAGCTACATCAGCCTTCAAGATCTCATACCTCAAACCATCTTGTTCTTTTCAATTTTTTCATGGGTTCTTGCCTTATGACATCTACCCTTCTCACTCCATCTCTGCATTCTGAAGTTCTCCTCACTTATCACAGCCCAGCTCTGATGTCATCTCCTCCCAGATGTGGCTCCTGGTCACCCCAAAGTCTACTCGAGGTCTCTCCTTTCTCTGACCCCCCATCACTTTTTCTGACAAAGGTGCCCCTGGAGCACTGAAAAGAACCAGTGTAGTTGGAAATGACTTCCCATCACCATTACCTCCATAGTCAGCTAAAATAGTGCCTTCAGATCAGCTAGAGATAAGTTTACACAGAGCTTACTCTCCAGTTGGCTGTAGCCTACACCAAGGTCAATGAGAGTTCAAGGTGGCCTGTATGTAGAATCAAGAGAGAGCAATGAGTAAAAATTCTACCAGAAGTCAGAGGAGAGAGGGGTCCTTTAGGTGGTGGCCAATGTCAGAGAGTGGCCAAGGCCATGTTGGGTGCACCCCAGTGGTCTGTCATCCAGGGGACCCTGTAAAGCAACGTCATGCCCTGTCTTGCCATAGGTGATAACTGTTGATCAAGATGCAGAGCAGTCAGAAAGGTCCCATTAGAATTGCATGGCATAAATTGCACTGCCCCTCAGTAGCATCTCCCTCAAGAATACTCCTACCACGTGTTTTATTTGCTAACCTGACAGATAATCAAGAGACCATAACTGAATGAGGTAAGAGATCACACCTGAATTTTCTGCCCTGCTACATTAGCAGCTTACCCAAGAGTCCAACAGAGACCAGGGTTGTCTCAGATTTCGTGATCTCCCTCAAAGCTGTATTATTAAGATAGCCCCTGCTGCTACAAATGCAGGACCTCTCCCTGATGCAAGCTCTAAATAAAGTTGGTGCAATGATTGTAATTAACCAGATCTCCTTGACCAAGATGTTGTGCTGAGCAAAGACCAATTGTAAGTGGGGCTTAGGACAGTGGAGAAATTAGCACATCACTTCATCACCTGCTCTTTCATGCACCCCTCAGCCTCCAGCCCACCGACATACTCACGGACTCACCTGCTCTTCATCCACCCATGCATCCATTGATGTATAATTGATTGAATCATCCATTCATCATATTTTATTCATCCATCATTCCCTCAGTCACTCATTCACCAACATTTTCCCAGTGTCTGGCCCAGTAGACATTGTGCTGGGTACAAGGTAAGAATGGGGTTACCACCAAGGGATTGAGTGAGGAGCGGGCAGCAGGTGGACTCCAGCACGTAAGCAAATCCTTTAAACCAGTATGTTAGGGCCGTGATAGACTAGTATTACCAAGTGCCCAGGGAACCCATCTCATTTTTCTGCATTTAATGTGGTGCTTTCAGAGAGTTCTAAAAAATTTAATACTTATAAATTCAAGATCCTCAGGGGAGGAAAAAAAAAAGATCAGAGGGAGAAAATAAATGTTAGCAAATGAAGGGATCTAGAGGAAATCTCTTTCTTCCCACCGTCAGGTTGGATATAGAAGAGAGGGCTCCAGCAGTCAGCACTCACTCCCCAGCGCCGGGGAGAGGTCGGGCCACAGAGCCTCTGAGCTCTCATCTGCAAGGCCCAGGGCCCTGGTCTCCTAACCCTCGACCCAGTACACAGAGACCACAATGCATGGCAGTTTTTGTTGTGATTTATTATCTTTCTCTTGCCCCGGGGACTTGAAGTTGGTCTTTGTTCACCCAGATTTACTCTGTAAACTCTCAAGGTACGAAATCTGCTATCCTAAATCTGTGAACTTGTATATTTAGGGGCACACTCTGTCTCTACTGGGACCGTAGACTCTATGCCCCAGTGTCAGACAGGCCCATAGATTTTCACCAAAAAGAAAGGGATTTGAACAATATGAGTTCAGTAATGGCTCTTCAGTTACCACTGTATGGTCCCAGAAAAGTGACCTAACCTCTCTGAGCCTCAATTGGATCACACAATACAGAAAATTCTTATTAATAAAGAATTCCCTAGCTTCATTGATCCCTCACTTCTTCCTAACTTTTTATTAAGCATGTTATACTGCTTTTCAAAATAATTCGCCAAATAATTCCAGGGCATATGAAACTTAGTAGAGTAGATTATTGCTCAGAAATACATATTCTTCACCCCACTCTGTGTCCAGGGGGCAGAGTCTACTTTTCCACTGAATGAACCCATGCTTGGTCCTGTGACTTGTCTGGTCAACAGACAGTCACTATTATGACGTGATCGAAGACTTCAAGAATGCTTGTGAGATGGAGCTTGCTTTCCTGCATCTCTGCCTTTGCCAGGAGAGGAGCAGGCCTTAGCCAGCCCCCTCACCCAAGAATAGTGGAGAACACTGGAGCAAAGCCCCCCCAACCCAGAACCCACAGTGAGATGAGACCCAGAGCTGCTGCCCCTGAGACCAGATCCGCCCGGCCAAGTCCAGCCTGGATCAGATGTATCCCAGCTGACCCACAGAGGCACACACAGTAACCAATGGTTGTGGTCTAAGGCACTGAATTTTGTGGTGGTTGGTTATGTCAAACTAATACAATAGTGGTATTGTGATCTCTAAATCATAGCCAAGCACACTAGGGAATGATAAGATTAAGGGACCAAGGTCGCTCAGCTAGTAAGAGGCTGAGCCACGCCTTGAAGTTTTAATCACTCTACAATAGTGCCTCTCTCCAAGCCTGGCCTTCTTTATAACATGAGGTTGTTATGAGAATGAGAAATGCTAGTGCAAAGCATTTTTCCCTGTGCTTATTAATTTACTGAGGATGCTGCTACGTGCTAGTCACTACTGAAAGAGCTTTGCTTGGATTATAATAATAAAATATTGGCCACTCTGGTTACTTGTGGAATTGAGAAGTAGTTCCCTGCTGATCTGCATGATCTCTCCAGGGAACCAGGGGGCACAGGAAACACGTCCTGTGCACCTTGGCAAGGCCAGGGCTGCCACAGTGTCCAGCACAGTGTAGACTCTAGAGATCATATGCTGGAAGAATGGTTTATGAATTAACCAGATATTTGGGAGCCTATTTATAGACCAACAGCCTCCAAGAAGAGCTGCAACAACAGTGAAGCTCAACAACTTTCTAATCTAAATTTTTTGCCCTTTTATTGCATTCACTTCCTTAAAAAATATATATTGCTATTTTCTTTTTGCTTGCCTCATTCATACTCGCAGACACAACCACACATACATACTGCTTTGTCAAAACAGTAGTTTGACAATAACATACTGCACCTTGGCAAACTTGCATCCTTGCTAAAATTACACCGAGCAAAGTTTGTTGTTGGTTACATTTTTTAAAAAGGCACAATATCCCATCTCATCAACTGCAATTTAGAAATAGTCTGAAACTTGGGCGGCAGCACATAGCGCCGCGTGTGTTCGCACACACATGCACACACACGCACACACACAGGCGCACCCAAAGCCTGCGTTCTGCACCTCATGTAGTTCTGTCATATCAGTTGCCAACACAGAAGGGGCACATGTCTGAGTTTCTGTGCTGTTCCTAATTACACTGCAACGGGAACGCTTGCATCTTCGCCTGGGAGAGCTGTGTTTTTCCCAAAGGTCCAGATAGAGTCTCGCTGCCTTTGTCCTTCGGTTTGGCTGAGCGCGGGCAGTTAGAGGTGCCCCTTACTTGCCTGTGCTGTGCCAAACAGGAGCCTGAGAAATCCGTGTCCCTGGCAGAGCTGCAGCTCTGTCTGTAACACAAAGAGCAGAGGCTGGGGCCGTGGGCGAGTAAACCCTGCAGAGTGGACCTGCTGCCTGACAGGATGCGCTAAAGCAGAGGCCACAACCCCTCTGTCCCAGGTGCTGACTATAGTGACTTGTTTGACCTTATGCCTTTTTTCATTCCATCCAATATTTAAAATGAGGATTTTACATCTAAATTTTCGATTTGTCTTGAAACGCTGGAAGATAAGTCAACCATGGGCTTCGTTTCAGTTCGTGGCCACGGTGGCTGGGGCTGTGGGTCCTGAGTCCTACACACCTCAGAGACACTCCCCACTGGGCACGACCCCGACCACACCGTCACCTCCCTGCAGTGGGGCTGGGTGCAGGCTTGGTCGTTGCACGTGCCCTGTGTGTTTTTCTTCCTTATAATAGAAGAATACTTCTCTTGTCCATGTCACTATCAAAAGTAGACAAAATCAAGGGTGAATTAGAAATACCACATTCAGGAAAACTGTAAATGAACACAGTTCTTTGGGATAATGAAGACATCTCCAAGCATTTAATCTGGAAACCAGTGCCATCCATGTGCAGCAATACCTTTCCACGGCCTTGTCCCTCAGAGCTCCTCGTGAAGGCCTTTCCCGCTTCCATTGGGAGGCAGGTGGTCCAGTGTATAGGGGGCAACTTTGTATCAGGTCTTTGCAATGTCACAGCCCTGAGACCTTGGGAAAGTTACTTGACTTCAGTGAGCCTCAGTGCCCTCATCTGTAAAAGGTGAATGATAAGACCTCCCTCACAGAGTTACTGTGGGGAGCCAATGAAATGATGAGCATGACTTAGCAAGCAAAATTTAGGAACGTGGTAAATCCGCAAAAATATTAAATAATATTTTTCTTCCCCTACCAGGAATAAACATATAATAGAAAGAAAAAACTAAAGCAACAGCAACAAGATCTTGTAAAACTTTATCAAATTAAATAATTATTATTAAAGTGATTTTTTAAACTGTGTGTGTCATTTTTGCAATATTGAATCAAACTTATGTTGGACAAAATATCATAACACACACACACACACACAGTGGGACAAATAGACAGCTAGTCCCCAAAAGTCAGTTTGTTTTTCCTCCTCTGCAGACAGCTCTTCCACATTTTCAAGTCTCCTCCTTGCAGTGGGCAGAGAGCTAGTTCTTGCCAGTGGAATGGGCGGAAGTGATGTCGCTTCTGCTGGGTCCCTTAAGAAGCAGTGTGTCCACTTCATACTCTTGCTCCCTTTGGCACTGGGATGCAGATGATAAAAGCAAGACGCTAGTGGGTGGAAGAGCCCCGAGATGGAAGGTTCTTGGATTCCTGAGTGATAACAGGGAGGAAAGCTGCCTGCTGACCACACATATCTACATTGGATGTTTCAGTCCTTATATATTTTGGGGTCTCTTTGTTTTACAGCTCAACCAGTCCTGACAGAGGTTCACACAGCATTTAGTCTATGGGACTTGAGGCCTCTTACAGAACACTGTGGCCACCCGTTGAAGGACATTGGCAGGTTTCAAAGGTCTTTGAACCACATGTGAGAATTACCGATGGAAATATTTTTTTAACTTCCAATTGTAGCCATCATTGAACAAAAGGTTCCCATTTGTCAGCCATCTAGTCAACAAATACTGACTGAGTACTTGTTTTAGGAGCTTAGGGGCCAGGTTAGAGGGATGAACAAGACAGAAAGAATCATTACACTAAGGGGACTTACATTTCAGTGACAATTGCCCAGCTAGTTTTGATCATCTAGCTCTGCTCCTCCTTGAGTCTGGTTTCATTTGACTTTGTATATGATGAACATCCTAGGTCCTCTGCTGCAAAACCTGCACTGAAGTACGTCTGTGGGAAAGCGAGCAGTCAGACGTGCTGTAGGTTTGCATGTCGGCACTCAGCCCGTATTTGTCCCTCTGTACTCTCTTTATTACAGGACCTGCAAACTACGCTTCTCAGTCTCTGGTCACCTGTCTCCAGCTATGCTCTGCCAATGGAAAGGACCAGCACAAGGTTGGAAGACCAGTGGGAAACCGAGGCTGACAGCAGATCTCAGGAAAGGTCGGTAAGTGCAGCAGGTCTGTGAGACTGCAGGGACCTGGGACACTGTAGCTTTGAAATCCATCAGCTCTCCTGGAGTTCTGGGCTGCAGAAACTCACACAGTATCTCCAAATATCTCTGGCAAGGTGAACCAGCTCCAGCCTCTTTATTCATGGTGACATCATTCCACTTAAGACCCAAAATCCATGCATGTGCCTGATTGGCTTAGCTCTGGCCAAGACCCACACCTTGGCTAAAGGAAGGCCAGGTACCCTCAAGGACAGACCTAGCAGACCAGATTTAATGGGGAAATGATATCGTCTGCAAATGCAAGCAGGATGTTAATAATAGAAAATGCAAGAGACCTCAACAGTGATGTACAACATAGTTCAGCCATGTTGCTGTTCTGGTCAAATCCTGTGCAGAGTTAGGATTAAGGCTTAGCATGGTCTACAATAAACGGTGTCCACCACTCTCTCCTCACACCTGCAGCTGCTTCCCACGTGCCTGCATTTAAAACCCAGCAACATTTTGGAATTTGCCAAACATGTTCTGCTGCGTCACAGCACTGTGACTTTGTGCTGTTTTATCTGCCTGGAGCACACCCACCTTCCTCTCAGACTTTCTGTGTTCTCTTTCTAGTCCTCAGACTGTCTTATGCTTATCTATATCATAATACCTATTAAACCACTTTATAGAAGTCCCCTTGGGACCCAGGACAGTACCTGACTCATAACAGACAACAATTATAACAATAACAGTTGTCAAATATTTATTCACTCACTCACCAAATACTTATTGAACACCTTATTTATATCAAATACTGTTCTAGGCAGTGAACAACATACATTGCACGTGCGTTCAGCACCAGCCACTGTGCAAAGATGTTACATATACTATTCCTAGCAGTACCCATCAGCATCTAGAATAATCTACATGGTGATACCAATATTAGTCCCAACTTAGAGACGCAGAAGCTGAGGCTTAGAGAAGATAAGTACATACTTAACAAATAAATAGCAGAATAAATAGAGATGACTACATTTCCAGCTATGCTGGAGGCTCTTTGAGAGCGGAAAGTGAATCTCTTACTCAGCTCTGCTTCTCCAGTGCTTGACATGGTGTATACAAGCACAATCCCATTCCAGTTTGTCCAGCACAGTTCTTATTTAATTAAGCCTGTTATTCTACCATAATTATGAGTAGCACCCCCTTTTATTCTCAGCTGTGTCCAAGTTACCCAATGCATGGCTTCTAGTGAGCACCATGTCACTGTTTCTCAAACTGAGCAGAGCTGGCTCAAGGTAAAGAAAGAAGTCAAAATTAGGAACAGCCCCCACCCCAACTTCTGAGCTCTTTCCTAATAATTTCTGAAAGAATTAACATGTTCTGAGTAACCTTCGTGCTCAAACCATCAGAAGAAAGCAACCCAAATGCTCAGCTCTGAGCCTTCTGTTCTATTTCTGAGATTCACCCCTCCTTTGTGTTGCTCAGAGATAACAGATAGAGTAACTCTGGGTGGCTGCCTGTGTCTGAAGGACAGAGCTCATGCCCCATGTGTCCCTGCATCCCACCCCAACACTCCTTCCTACCACCCTAGTGCTTGGCAAGGGCTATGTGTGTGTCGAATTAAATGAAATATAACTCTAACTCCATTATTATTTCTAAAATGCATATTCCAAAATTAAACTTTGCTTATGTTAGTATCATGTCTTTTTTCTCATTATAGATTTAAGATTCATATTCAATGATTTAGGATTCATAGAGTGTTTACTTTCTGTATTTCTGCTCACAGACATTCACTGAACACCATCTTGGCATCAAAGTCCCAGGTGCTGCAGATTCTCCATCTGTCCTGTGGGGAGCCAAGGTGGAAAGACACACAGGTCAAAAAATGATGACACTGTGCCATGATATGTGCACTGACACCTGCAAATACAGTGCAGGGTCTTAGCTGTTGTAGAAGACAGGCGGTCTCCGATGCTGGAGGACTTAAGGAAGACTTCATTGAGGAAGTGACTTTTAACCTGTTCTCTGAAGGAGGAGCAAAAGATTTCTGTCCACAGTTAACCCCTGCAGGAGTCAGTCTATCCATACCAGAAAATATTTGGGATCCTTCAGTGCTTTTTTGAGTCTTGCTCATCTATTAGTCTCCAGGGTCTATGAGGGATGAAATAATTTCTGTCAGTCTACATGACACGTTCTGTGATTTGGTACCAAATGGGCCAAGAATTCCAGTCACCCCCATACATGGTTCAGTGAGGACTTCTTGGACTTTACCCCCACCCAAGTCATTTGGTAATTTTCTCTAATTCACGTGGTAAAATGAAAGACCCTCCTCAATGCTCCAACCAACACCCAGCATCATCCCAGCCAATTACAGAGTCTCCTACTGGTTGTGTGACCAGCACAAGTCATTGACCTTCCATGAACATCAAGGTTCTCATCTTCTGGATTAAAGACTTAAACATAAGACAGAAACTATAAAAATGCTAAAAGAAAACCTAGAGAAAACTCTTCTAGACACTGGTCTTGTCAAAGAATTTATGACTAAGATCTCAAAAGTACAGGCAACAAAAACAAAAATAGACAAATGGGACTTAAGTAAACTGAAATGCTTCTGCACAGAAACAAGAAAAGAAATTAATCAACAGAGTGAACAGACAACCTGCAGAATGGCAGAAAATGTTTGTAATCTATTCATCTGATGGAACTAATATCCAAAATACATGAAGAACTCAAACAACTCAACAACCACAAAAATTCCATTAAAAAGTGGGCAAAGGACATTAATAGACATTTTGACCATATGCAGGGTCAACAAGTACATGAAAAAATGCTCAACATAATAACCATCAAAGAAATGAAAATTAAAACCACAATGATATATCATTTTACCCCAGTCAGAATGGTTATTATTTTAAAAATAAATAAATAAAATAAAAACAAAAACAAAATAACAGATGTTGGTGAAGATGCAGAGAAAAGAACACTCTTATATACTGTTGGTCGGAATATAATTAGTACAAACTCTGTGTGGAAAACAGTGTGGAGATTTCTCAAAGAGCTAAAAATAGGACTGTTATTAGATCAAACAATCTTACTACTGGGTACCTACCTAGAGAAAAAGAAATCAATACATAAAAAAAAGTACCTGAAGTTGTATGTTTATTTCAACGCTATTCACATTAGCAAAGATATGGAGCTAACCTAAGTGTCTGTCAATGGATGATTGCATAAAGAATGGTAGACATATGCAATGGAATACTATTCAGCCATAAAAAAGAATGAAATCATGTCTTTTGCAGCAATATGGATGGAACCAGGGATCATTATCTGAAGTGAAGCAAGCCAGACACAGAAAGTCAAATATTGCATGTTCTCACTCACAAGTGGGTGCTAAAATATGTGTACACACGACTTAAAGAGTGGAGTGATAGACACTGGAGACTCGGAAGGCGAGGGAGTCGGAGGGGGATGGATGATAAGAAATCACACAATGGGCACAATATGCGTTACTCAGGAGATGGATACCCTAAAGCCTTGACCTGACCTCTAGGCAACCTATGCTTGTAACAAAATTGCATTTGTGCCCCATAAATTTATACAAAGGTTAAAAGGTTCTCATCTTTAACACAGGGATGATAATGATGCCTACTCATTAAGACCGTAGTGAGCATTAAACAAAATGAAGTGCAGGAAGACCAAGGACAGTGCCTGGCACATGGTACGTGTCGTGTACTTGTTGGTTATCAAGCAAATAACTATGTTTATCATCATCATTATCATCATCATCATCACAATCATCACTGTCATCAACAGCAACAACAGCATCATGACAACTGTAAACTGAGTACTTACTGTACTTTGGAGGTTCTGCCAAGCAATGTGTGCACTTTATTTGATGTAAAAACTCTCTCCAGCAGTGCCCATCTGACCCACAAAGGCACTGAAGCTTGAAAGGGTTCAGTCATGTTCTAAATTAGTAAATGACACAGATCAAGGAGCTGTGCCACCTGTACCTGTGTCGAAGTCTGGTCCCTGATGCACAAGGCCATTGGCCATCCCAGATGCTGCATGGACCCCACAGAGACCGAAGTGTCTGCACTGCATCATCTACCTCCAGTTGAGCTGAGACTTTTCCCGTTAGTCCCCACTCACATTCCTAAGTTGAGTGAATTCTACAGTGTCCTGGTGTTGCTAGATTATCCCAGCTAAGCCTTCCCAGAGAGCTCAGCCAGGTTTCTGGCTTCCAGGTTGGGGGAGAAGGAGATGTAGGGTTAGGACTCAGATGACAAAGGAAACTCACCTGTTCCCACAAAACCCTGTGGACAGAGCCCTCACAGATTCATGGCTGAGCCCAGAGTTGGACAAAGACCACATACTGGGCGGCCCATGGGAGTGTCATCAACCCTTCTGAAACGCCCATGCCCACCCCTCAGCAACTGTGATTCTCCCTTGTGACCTGTGTGACCCTCCAGCATAGGCAAGGATCTGTGCCCTCCTCTCATCTCATTCAGTCCTCGTATGGGCAGCAACAGAAATGTTGTCACTTCTACAGGAGAGGAAACTGAGGCACGGAGGGTTAGTGACTTGCCTTGGATCACTCAGCTACTTGGTCTAGACACTGCGGCATGTCTGTGGCTCCTCTCCCACCATGGATGTCCCATCAGGGAGACAGTGCTGTCAGAAGCCATCGCCCTCACAAGGGCCATCCTCTTGGTGCCCAGGAGCCAGCTGGCCAAAGAGAATCTGCATAACCTCCTGCCCTGAGAGTGAGCATTTCCTCAAGGACACTGCAAGACTGTGTTGGCATCCTGTCCCACTCTCAGATTCTGCCACCGGAATCCAGAAAACCTAAAATGAAAGAAATCACTGCGTAGCTGCTGTGGACTCAATTGCATCTCGCCAAAATTCGTATGTTGCAGTCCTAAGCCCCAGCACTTCAGAATCTGACTGCAGATAGGGCCTTTATGAAGGCAATTAAGGCTAAACGGGGTCAGAACACTGGGGCCCTAGCCCAGTAGGACCGATGTCATGACACCAGGATGTGCCTGCACAGAGGACCCTGTGAGAAGGTGGCCATCTGCAAGCCAAAGAGAGAGTCCTCCAGAGAAACCAACCTGCTGGAACCTCGACCTTGGCCTTTCAGCCTCCAGAATTATGGGGAAATTAACTTCTCTGGCTTAAGCCACCCAGGTGTGGCATTCTGTTATGGCCTCCCAAGCGGGCTAACCCAACAGTAAATCGCGGTGTGGCCGGGAAGGCATCCGTGTGCAGGAGCCCCGAGTGTGCGTGTCCAGGAAAGGAACCATCGTGCTGACAAGGCAGAGAGCCCCATGGAGGCCGAGGGCCCTGGGTCCAGCCTTTCTTCCCCTTCGCCACCAATCCTAGACTCACGACAGCAACCACACCCGACCGGAACCCGGGGACCTTGAGCCTGTCCAGCCCTGGCCTCCCGGCCTCGCTCGCGTGTCCGTCAAACCAGCCTCCCTTCCTGCAAAGGACGAGTCAGAGCCATCTTTCCGGAGTTTTCTTCCTCTGACAGAAATCAGCAGGGTTAGAATAAACTGCATAAGTTATCAGCTCCTCAGGAAAGAACATGAAAAAGGCCCTTCTATCACTTAATGAAAAATAGCTTCTTTTTTGGACAGAACTTCACAGGCCGCAATCAAGCCGTGGCTCCCCTCTCCCTTCCCTGACGTGCCACGCAGGCAAAGCAAGTCGGCATCTATTAATAATATTTCCTCCCACTCCTTTCATTTCCCTGCATGTCCTACCACTGTCAGGCCCCGTGATGCAGCGGAGCCTTCATCTCGTCCGAGTCTGGCCTGTCAGGGTGATAAACAATTCTAACAAGAATCAGAATAAAGATCTTCCCAGTAGACTCTGCCGAGAGATAGAGGCTTTTCTCATTTTCTCGACGGAAAAAAAAAAATTTAATCTAGCGGCTCCGGCTTTTTTCAAGCGTCACATTCAAAGAGATGCAAATTTGTCAGAGCCGAGACCCCAGCTGACTCGAGCACTGCATGAATGTCAAAGGGGGAGGCAGTGTCTTTGACATGGCTGCCGGTTTTTTTTTTTTTGGGAGGATGGGTGGGTACGAGGAGCTCTCTGCTGAATGTTAAAAAAAATAAGGTTTTGCTTTGTAGTGCATGTTTCAACAAATTTTATAAGTTTTTTTTTTTTTGAAATAAAAGAAACTGCCAGTGGGAAGGAAAAGAGAAGAGGACAGGGAGAACGGGGCATCGGGATACAGGAGGAGAGCGCCCCAGAAAAACAGCTCTCCTGAGGTGTCCGGCTGCACTGCAGGGCCTGGCGGCTGAGCAGGTGTGTTGGAGGGTGGCTGTGCTGAGAGACAGCTGGGATGAATGAATGAATGAATGAATGCATGCATGCATGCATGCCTGTGTGCACCATAGAGCACGGAGCTCAACATTTCGTTAGGTTTGCTTATTTTCCTGAGTTTGTGGATACCATTTACACCTTCCTCTGGATACGTCTTCCCCAATGTGCCATTAGCATGAAAGTATCCACGTTTAGTCATCTTCCGCTCTGTCGGTGGCCTGGGCTCAGAGCCCAGGACAACAAACCAAGCTTGAAGCGTCAAGTGGCTGAGGCAGGGGACCACGCAGGAGAGAATGGAAGAGCAGGGTGCTAGAGAGCTGCAGAGAGACTGATAGGTGGCCGGCACCAGCCTCCTGGGATTCTCGGGGGCAACCCCAGGGTGTATGTCAAGCCCAGGCTCACTGCTAGGCTCCCAAGACCTTTGTGGAATCTGCAGCCCTGTGAGCTGGGCTGAGTCTGATGTCCACAAAGAGTCGTCCCAGCTGTGTGGAGTTGGGCCTCACAGCCCCCTCGGCCTCGTCCCTTCAGCTTGCGTCCCAACCTGGGCCCCACCTCAGGCTCTGCGAAGCATTCAAGTCTTCTCCAGTACTCCTGCGGTCTTCTGAGTCAAGAGCATCAGATGGCCACGTTCCCCCGGTCTTTCTTCCTCTCCCTCAGTGCCCTGGCTGGTTTCTCCATCCTTCAGCTTGCTCTGCCACTGGACCACGTCCCTTGATCCTCACTCAGCACCACTGCATGGCTTGGCTTCCCCAGAGCACCACTTGCACAGGTCACCGTGTGCAGCAGATTTGAACCAAAGGCCAAGGTTAAAGGAGGGTTAGCTATGACTAAGGGGAGGAGGCAGTGACAGAGGGTCAAATCTCAGCTGTTGCTCAGGTTCCCCTGACATACTGGTCCCAGGGTCCCACCTTCTCTAGACCCTACCTGAGGCCTCTCTCCTGGCAGGTTCTCTGAGAGCCCATGGCCCCAGTGCCCAGTCCCCTTCAATAGACAGGGGAGGAAAGTGCCTGACCTTCTGTTATACAGAGAATTTGAATCCTTCTCAGCCTCTCAGACTCTCCCATTTGGCCCACACTCCATCACCTTCCTGGAATTGATCTACTAGGGGTTATGTTTATACCAGTAGACCCTGTACATCCTGCCCTCGCTGGTCCTTGTTCTTGCTGTCGGGAAGTTTAACGGGAAGTGAGCAAGTGTGTACATGTTTGAGGTGGTTTGAGTGAGAATTAGGACATGACATGGGACAGAATTATATATTGTATATTGAGGAAGGAGGGACTCTGCAGGTTCTTGTATGAGTACAAAGTGCTCTGCAATGGGGATCTGCCTCATCCACACAGAAGCGCTTGGCACCCACCTCACCACTATGCTGTCTTCCCTAGCGCCAGCCTCCTCCTAGCGCCAGCCTCCTCCTAGCACCAGCACAATATGTTGCAACAAAAAGCATTAGTTCCAGATCCAAGTGATGGCCTCCTTCAAGACCATGTGCTGGCAACAATAAGCAGCCGTAGATGTCACCCTTGCCCCACCTCTCCTCTTGAGACCCCTGGGCACTGCAACAGACCACTGTCTTCTTGCCCACACTTGGACATCAGCCATTGAGGAGAGAGAAGCCCTCTATCAACTTAAATGACTCCATTCCGGAGAAAGCGTTCTGGCAGCACACGCCGTGCTCTGGAGGGGAAGGTGGACAGAAGCCCATGGCTTTGTGAAATAACCAGTTGCCGCAGAGGGTCCGCACTCCATTCTGCAGCCCCAGTGCACCCAGGAGGCAGGGAATGTAGACATTTCCCCCAATTTTGATAATGTTTGAAAAGTTAAAACTTCGCCCCCGTGGCTTGTGGGCATTTGTGGACAGGTGACAGTTTCAGCTATTCAGAACCTACATTCTGCTAGGAAATGAACCATCACAGAGTAGTTCTCAAACCACGGGGAGTAGAAGAATGAACAAGGATGTGAGGCCACCCACTTCATTCAACATCTACATGGGGCCACCCAGCACAGAGCCCCGTTCAAGAGCCTCGATCCACGCACTGTGGTTAAAGACCTCTCACTGCTAAGAGCCAAGTGAGGGTCCAAGTCCTTAGGAAAAATACACTGATTCTCTGATTTTTAATTCTCTTGAGAAAAACAAGCAAACAGACAACAACAATAATGGCAAAACATTAGGAATCCCACCCCATCAGCTCACAGGATTATTGACTAGAATAAGATAAGGAATGTGGAATGCCCATGCAATTGACGATTTTTTTATTGGCTTTCTTGCCTTTCTCATTCTGACATTATTTCATCCCCATGGCCCAACAACAAGGCCAACACCACTTTGAAGCCTCTTCTTATCTAAGGGAAAAATTTAATCTCTTTCCCCTGTGCTTTCAAAGAATATATGTGTTTCTACATCTGTATCAAATGCTCAGAATTGAGCAGAATGCTCAACATTCTCATCATCTTCCTTGAGTTGAGTCTGAAGTTGTCCTTGTCCCTTTCTGCAGGCTGGATGTTCCTCCACGGTCTTCATATATCTCACTTTTGCCCATGGAGTCTGGCCCAGAGGAAGGGTTCAAAAATGATTACTGACTAGACTAAATCAAATTTGCATGAGCCCATGATAAAGGTCATTGCATGCAATCCCAGGAACCATATAAAGCAGCTCCTTGAACATTTTTTCATGTGACCCTCTGGTCTGAAAGAGAGACAACATTAACATTTATTGACTATATACTCAGATGAAGACTGTTCTGTGCTTAACTTGAACTATCTCATTACTATTAAAAAATACCACTGAGTGGGTTATTATTTATTTTTTTCACAACAAAAAATCAATAACTTACTTTAAAATATTTGATTAAATTTTAACAAAAGTCTCAGTTGACTGTCTTTCAGATGGCAAAATAATCATTCATTCAATCGACGAGTATTTAGGCCTGCTACATACCAGGCATTAAATTAATCACTAAGGATAAAACTCGTCAACAAGATAAAATGATGTCTACTTGCAATGGGCTTAGATTCTAGTAGGGAAAGAGATTTTTAAAATCTAAACCAAAAAAAAAAAATCAGTAAAATGATCACAAATTGTGTTAAGTTCTCTGAAGACTGAAGTCCTGGAATGAAGAAGAAAGTACAGTCAAAGAAGTCTTCTCTGAGAAAATCATTAAATTCAGCTCGAAAGACTGGAAAGAAAGCCAAGCAACAAATAGAAAAAGGAATAATATTTCAGGTAGAGGGAATGCATATGGGAAGATCTTGAGGTGTGAAAGACCTTTGGAACATTAAGGACCAGCTCACAGATTAGTGGCTGCAGGGTAGTAGGTGAGGAAGGAATGACCTGAGATGAGTTTGGAGATGTGTCCAGGGGTCAGATTGTCCAGGAGACTTATGAGTAGGCCATGTAACCAGTTTGAATTGTATTCCAAGTGCAATGGAAAGGCACCAATGGTTATCGTCAGGAACTGATGGCAATATTTCAAGGTCACTATTGCGATGGTTTAGAGAATGGACTGGAGGACCATGACAAGAAGTCAGGAGTCTACTGCAATCATCTGGCTAAAAGAAAATGGTCTTCCTGGGATAGCTGTGGTTGCAACAGACATGGAAACAGAAATGGATGAACTTTAGAAAAATGTTGGGAGTAGGATTGACAGAACTGTTGACAGACTGGATTTGAGAAGTGAAAGAAACGAAAAAATTGTGACAAATCCTAGGCCATCAGCCAGGACAACTGGAAAGATGGTGGTTCATGTATTAAGTTAAGGCAAGTTGGAAAAATGAGTTTCATAGAGAAGAAATCAAGTTCTACTTTGATAAGTTATGGATGGATAAGTTACATTAAATCTTTTCCTTGCAGTATTCCCAATGCCTAGAAGAGTACCTAACACATGATAAGTAATGAGCAAATAGTTGATGAATCAAAAAAGAAGGTCTGTGAATTTCAAGTAGACATTTGGATATGTCAGTCTAAAGTTCAAATTAGAGATAAAATTGGGAATCCATTAACACAATAATGTAAAAAAACCATAAGGGTTGGAAAAAATGGAATAGGGAAAGAGCATATGGAGAAAAGGGACTGAGGACCAAGACATGTGCAACAATAACATCCTTTAGATGGCAGATAAAGGAGAAGGACTCAAAGAAGAATCCCAATTGCCAGGGCTGTGATGGCAAAGGTCAACAGCAGCCTGTGATAAGCAGGTCGGGATGGGGAGAGTGTTACATGAGCAGCCATGCCCAGTGGCTCTGAAAGGTCCAGTACAACAAAGATTGAGAATTGATCACCAAATGTAAATGCTTAAAATCAAACATTAGAATCAAGTGAATTTATTTTTTCTGAACATCCTTTTAGTTTAATCATATACTGATTATCAAAAATGGTAAAAAGACTAATAATCCCTGAACTGTAACTCAGGAAAAAAGATGAATAATCGATGAAAAAAAGTCCCAGTTATAGTAATAGCGGTGCTCATCTCTGATGCTTGAGGTGATACAGGGAAGTCTGTGTGAAATCAAAAGCCAGGCAGATCAGAAATCAAGTCCCAACCTGTCTACTTCCAGGTCTACATCTTGGGCTAGTTAAAACCCTGGTAAATATCAAACTCCTTGCCTGCTGAACATGATGATAAAAAGAAAAAAAAATCCTCACTTATTTGCTTATAGAATATTCAGAAGAATTAAAAAAAAGCCTAAGTATGTGATAAGATTTTTAAACTTGGAAAATACACTGCAAATAGTCAGGGCCATTAAGGATCATAAGAAGCAATCCATCCTCACGCCTTCTTTCATTTGTCCAATATTTCTGAGTCCTGAGTTTAGTCCAGGAATAGGGCTAGGAAGAAGACATAGTCACTACCTTCAAGTAGCTCATGGTCTGGCTGTATTGTTTTCCTTGTGCTAATTTCATACCCTAAAGGAAGAATTCTAGGTTTTTGGCAAATGTGTGCAGTAGGGAAAATGGCAATATGACACAAAGATAAGATTAAATACTAACTAAAACGATGTCTCATGTTGTTGAAATTGTTAATGAATAACTAAGAACCTTCCCTTGACAAAATAAATGCCTCATCTCTTTTCTCATAGTGCTTTGCATACTCTTCCAGCATAGATAGTTCATGGTTTCAGAGCTGTTGCCCATTCCCAGCTATAACATGATTGCTCTTGTGACAAGGTCTGTATCCTATTCAGAATTTCAACAAGGATGTGTATTGGGCCTCTCCAATGTGCCAGGTTCTGTGTATCAGCAGCAGCAAAACACAGGCAAGTGGTCTTGAGCAGCAGGGAGAAAGAGAAGGAGCAGCGTCTGTCTCTGTGACTGTGTGATCTCCTGGGGATAGGAGGACAGGGAAGTTCAGTGGACAGCTGGATTTTTTTTTTTTTTGAAATTTTTGTGAAATGTTGCCTCATGGCATTGAGGGAAAAAAATAGTATTTTGCTACTTGTGTGTCAGGTGAAAACTTTTGTCCTTTAAAATAAAGTGATGTGAGGAAGAAAAGTAGAATGGCAATTCCAAGCTATTCCAAGAACTTCTGAGATGAGTTCAAGACCGCAGGCTGACTGGTGACTGTTCTACTGCTCGTGAAAAATCACGCAAAATACCAGGGAACGTGTTTCAAACAAGGAAAGGAAACAGAACGAGTCCATGAAAACAGCCAGAGTGCCATTAGCAGACTAGAAATATTGGATGATTTCTAAATGCTTGAACCTAGATGCAGAGAGTAAGAGATGGCGCACATGCGTGCACACGCCCATACACATGTTTCTGGAGGCAGAAACACTTCAGAAGAGCGCTAAGCCTGGAGTTAGCAGATTCAGGAACTGGTAGAAACTCACGAGCAGAAATTCAAGAGTGTTGTTCCAGGCAGAGGTGCAGAGAATGAGTGAAGCCCTGGAACAAGTGAGTCTGGGCTTGTTCGGGGAAATAGCGACTGAGTTTATTGGTCTGTGGGACGCTCTGTGGGATGCTCCCTCTGCACTGATGAAATCAGATTCTGGATCCCTGAGGTAGCATTCAAAGCCTCCACACTCTGTCTGCAAGATTCCTTTCATATCTATTCATCACTGTTTCTCCCCAGCTGCCCTCAGAGTCCCAAACGCACTAGACCACCGGTCATTCTCAGAAGCAGCCCATGTACTCTGGCCTCATGCTGTGTTCCCTTTGGGGGTCCCAGTCCCACTCCTTCTGTCTTAGAATGGCTCTTCCTTCAAGTCCTATCCAAACACTGCCCCCTTCCAGAAGTCGGCTTCAATACCCTGTGTGTGGAAAACTCGTCCTTTCCTTATGCAAACCTGGCACTTTCTACCTTTATACAATCACCGTTGAGGGTCTGTCTAGCAATTTCCTCGCCCACGCCTTTATTCTCCCAGGATATTGTGAACATCTTGGAAAAGAAGGATGTGTCTCTCTCAGCACATTGCACACAGTAGGATCACATAAAGCAGCATCTGGAGTGCAATAGCTACTTGAAACGTACCTGCAGAATAAATGAATAAACGTTTGTTAATAGACTGTGTGTGAGATGCTTTTGTGGAAGGTACAGGCTGGAGTCTCATCAAGAAAGGCCTTGAGTGCCAGTGTGAGAAATATTTGATGAGTTTAGCAACAACAGGGAACCACGGCAGAACAGGGTGACATTTGAAAAATTCAAGAGCAGTCAGGATAGACACAGTGGAATGCCTGGAATGGGTGCTGGGCAAAAATGTATCCAAGTGACGAATTTCTGATGAGAACGATGTTTGAAAAGGTGGGCCAGAGTTAGGTATTTGTTCCCAAATAAGACTTAAATGGGGAAAGAAAAACCCTGCAAATGGAAATACAAAATATAGCCAAGCTGGTAGGGAATACAACTTGAAACACAGCTGTTTCCACGGCTGCATGTAAAGCCAAGTTCAAGAACAAATTCCTTGTGCAATCTGGCCCTTGTTAGGTACACAATTTTAATTAAGTAGAGAGACAGAGTATAACACCAACATGTTAAAGGCAGGCACGTCACGCGAGGGGCATCTGATCAGGAGCTGGGCTTGTTTATGGCATTCTCGTCAATATAATTGTCATCTCAGTGCTGTGTTTATTTTTAAATCCGAGATTTGTTTTGCATCATACACAAGAGAAATATTTGTTTCCAGCCAGGTTTCTATGTGAGATGTTCATTCAAAATTCTAAATACAATGAATAAATTCATTTTTTTCCTGAGAACGTGCACTGTTTGGGACTCGGAGGGGAACAGTTTGTAAGTAAAGGAATAGCCCGAAAAGGAAGTCCAGAATGACCCATTCACACAGAGGTGTCCCATAAGGTAAAAGGCGGGGAGGGGTCGGGGTTGTCTCCATGGAAATGGTGTTTGAAAAGGCAGCATTACATACAGAAAGCAGAAGAGTCTCAGCCCTGGCCCTGCTTTCCTGAGTGTGATTTCTGGAAACTCGCTTCACATTTTGAGTCTCAGTGGCAGCACAATGGTGGCGCCACCACCATGGGTGTATTAATCCTTCAGCAGCCAAGCCCAGTGCTGTTCTAAAAGGCAGCGTGGGGATGTGCATGGAAACGCTCTGCAAACTGTGGAGAGACGTGATGCTTGTCCTCCAGGGTCTCAGGACGGTCTGTCCCAGGGCCCTGCCCTCCGTCACAAAAGGCACTGAGCTCCCTCCCTTACAGATGATGAGTCTGGGTCTTGCTCAAGGACTCACGGGTGGTAGCAGTCAGAGGAGGGAGAAGTGCCCGGACACCCTTCTCCTGACGTGCACCCCACGATGCTGCCTCTGCTGCCACCTGCTCTGCCTCCGGCCAGCCCGGGGGCCGTGGTAAGTAGGAATGGGAAGAAATCACATAATGACTACTGGCACGTGATACCCTATAGTGCTTTTGGTTGGATTTTGTGTCACTTATCTCAAAAACTCAAAAACCTTTGTAGCTTTTTTAGGAAATCGTATTTATAAAAACTGATGGTAAGTGTCATGTCTCTGAGAAGTTCTGCTCTCACATGGGTATGAGAGCAGAGGTCCGAGGATATCACCTTTCCCCTTTGTTCCTCCCCCCTTCCCTTCCCTCTTCCCTCCCCTCCTTCTAGCCCACAACTCTTCATGCGCACCCTTTGGGGCCGGTGAGATTCCGTGATGCTGCGAATATCCGCATTCACTTCTCCGTGGGTCCCCAGAGCCCTGGCCTCCACCCCCCTGTGCTTCATGCCTGTCATGCCCATGTCATGTGACTTGTGTGCCTCTCATGGATTCTTACCCCAGGACCGTGCTTGGTCTTTCCTCTCCCCCATCTGGTCCAAATCCTGCATCTCCAAGTCGTACCTGGGAGGGGTCCTTGCTTTGTAAAGTCCCACCCCAAAGCCACCTCTCAGGCTACATAGAAGCATGTAGCTTACAAGTAAGAGACTGATCTTAGGATTCAGACCAAATTCTGGTTGGGTCACTCACTAGCTGTGTGACATGAGCCAGGTGGATTGTCCTTCTGTACCTCAGAGAGGTCTTTGCAGAGTCACTCTGAGGATTAAACAAGATTGTCACACCCATCGGAGCTCCTAGCAAGTAGAAGCAAATGGCAAGTAAGATCACTAGGAAGAGCCACAGGAAGAGGGGAGCAGAGGACATATGAGGGCAGCCACGTAGGTAGCAGCCCAAGCAGGAGCCCAGAAGCAGTGGCACCGGGGGAGGCTTCGGGGAGGAGCAGAGTGGACAGAGGCAGGAACAGTGATGTCCAGAGTGCAATGCACAGGGCGCTGCCTACGCAGTGCAGCCTGAATTTCAAGCTCAGAGCCTCTGCTTATTCAACGTGTGCCCACAGCAAGTCACTGGCCTTGTCACGGCCTCCCACCCTCCTTCCTCATCCCAGCGCTGAAGGCCTCACCACTGGCCGGGAGTGGGGGGGAGGATGCTGCAAGTCATGGGTGCTGTGCTCCTTCCGGCCCCACTGCGCACTTCCCACGCTCATCGCCTGCCCTCGCTTCCTTCCGTTCCTCTCTCGCCCTTCTGGGAACCTCCCTCTCACACACCAGCCCCCACCAGAACCCAGCCTCAGCCTCCTCCAGGAGCAGTTGCTGAGACATGACTAGCTCACCTGTAAGGCAAGAGAGTGAGGGACCGAGGGCGACATGGTCTTCCCGAGACCCGCGTGGTCTGGGAATTGGGCAGTGGAAGTAACGAGGGAGAGGCTGGACAAGGAGAATTAAGAGTATTTGGTTTGTCACAAATTATGCCACCCTTACAAACCACTTTAGAAGGGCACAGTTAGGGCTCCTGGCATCTAGACTCCCTGACACTGTGGGTCCACACCCACCTTCCCACATGCAGGAGAAACACAGAACCCGCAAAGCTCCAACAGGGCGCTCCTCTGACGGTGGGAAGGAACTTTCTACCTCCAAATGCTTCCAACAATTGCGTTTTCCTAATATCATCAGACGTGGCTTTGAGCAGCATTACGTCGTGTCTTAATCTCCGAGTGCGCTAGAGAATTGCTCCTACTTGGTAACAGCTCTGCCTCACTCGGGCAGCAAATCGCAATTAAACTGGATGAGAAGTTTTATTTTGATTTGACGTCCCCCTTCTAAGTGCCCCCTCAGAATGAATTTCTAAACCTGCAGTGCCCATTAACTCGGAGGGAGGGGAAGGCTGTCTATGATTAATAAAAATAACAGCTTGTGTAACAGCATACGTTAATGTGCCCTGCATTTTACAATATCTCAGTTAATTACAGATTAGTAGATTAAAAGGGGAAGGGACCGTATGGATCACCTACTTCACTATTCCCTCTCCACTCAGAAATCAGGGAACCGACACCCAGAGAGGACAGGAATGAGTGCCTGAACCATTAGGACATAAGTCATTGGCAGCAGAGACCAGCCAGCACCACGGCTGGGATGCCAGACCAAGCACGTGTCCCTGGGGACATTCCCAGGCCCTCTCACCTGGATTGCCTCCTTGAGCCTTAAGGTTCTTCCCTGTTCAGAACCTGATCCAGTCCCGACCAAAGTAGGACATATATCAGCCTTGGGCCCTTATGGGTGATGTCCAGGGCTTATACAGCGTAAGACCTCGGGTCTGATATATTTGGCACTATCCGTGGGCACTTGCTGAAATGAGTTTCTGCCTTCCAGGACAAATGAGTTTCTGTCTCCATGTCTTGCTCTTTGATTGCTCAGTGGCTTTGGGACAGCTTGGCTGGCTCTGGAGTCCTACTGTACCAAGATCAACTGAACAGATCAAAATTCTGATTTTAATTGTGGCCTGGATTGCTGGTAAGTGAACCTTCCTTTGACCAAGTTTCCCACACTCCTGTAGACTTTGCGGAACTCCACTTGTGTAGCCTCCAGCACTTGGACAGTCCTACTACCTCTTATTCTGTCTTTGATGTCTTGCTCACCTGCCCCGACGGAGCAGCACTGCTAAATATCTATCATACCTCACAACCATACCAACTTGAGCCATGACATCAACATTTATTTACAGTAAGTAGTGCCTGGATAGAATTTTAAAACTCATATTGATTTTGGGAATACACCTGAGTTGGCAGAAGAGACCTGTGTTCATCTACCATGTCATTTCTTCTTCCTGCACTCACAGTCCTTCCCAGACTCCTCTGTGGCCAGGGCATGGCCTGCATTTACTATACCTAATGGGATATGAGCACAAGTGTATGTATCTCTTCCAAATAAGGCAGCTAAGAATTGGTATACATGTTCCTCCCCTCTCTCTGGGCTCTTGGAAGTTAATTGGGGATAGGTTTGAGCACCAAGATGGAGGGAGGTTGGTTCTCTGAGTCACTAAATGGAGGACAGTCCCGGTCAACCCTCATCACATTTTGCATAAGGAAGAAATGAGCTTCTGTTGTGCTGAGCCACCCAGGTATCGAACTTTGTTACTACAGCATGGCCTATCCCATCCTGACTAACTCACAGCATAGCCTCTGCTCATCCCCTAAATTGTGTTTTTTCATGTTCCAGTCTCAATTCCATTTTCTCGACACTCTCCTTAGACACTCCTATGTCTTCCCCTGTCCTCAACCACCATTAATTTGCTGAAAGCACACAAATCTAGATTACTAATTCAGTTTCTATTTTTGAGCTTCAGATGTCTACATTCAACTGCTGCCTGGCCAGTTCCACCGGGGTGTCTGTTAGGGATCTAATGTCAGCTTATCCAAAACTAAGCTGACCATCTCCCCCTGAACAGTCCTCTACTGGTGGATGAACCTGTTGGTTTTACCTGCACAATTCCATGAACAAAAACTCAGACATGTTATTCCCCCTCTTCCCCGTGTCTCCCACGGCATTAAATCCTGCAAGTTCTGTCTCCAGCACAGTTCTTAAAACCATTTGCTTCTTTCCAACTGCACTGTCCCTCTTTCGTGTGTGCTTCATCATCTCTCGCCTGAATTCCAGTGATGGCCCCTTATTAGGTTCTCCCTACTCCAGTCTTGCTCCTTCTACGCATTCTCCATGCCAGATGCCGCAGCAGACAGATCTTGCAAAAACAATCATAGGCATCCGCTACTTACAGTCTCTTCAGTGCTCCCGTTTAGACTTAAACTCCTTGGTAGAGTCACTACGGCACTTTGTGACTGGGCCTCAGTGTCACAAAGAGCCTCAGAGTGTGGCCTCTGAAATCAGGTCCCACGGTGCCAGGTGAGGCCTCACCCAGGAAAATCACTTAACCTCCCTAAACCTCATTGTTCTCATCTATCAAAGACAATAACTGATGCTTATTTTATTGGGCTGATGTGAGGATTGACTCAGATAATTTATTGTCACCTAATTGACTATATTGCTCAAAACATTATAGGTGCTATAAATTATTACTACTAATAAAAAGAATTACTAGATATTAGCCACTCCCTATGTGTCAGCAACTGTGCTAAACAGATTGAACCCACGACATCTTATTTAATTTTCACCACTCCCCAATTTGCCTTAGATACAGAGAGAGTAAGGCATTTGTCCAAGAAAACACTAGTAGTTAAGTTGCACAGCTGGGATTCAAACCCAGGTCTATCTGATGAGACATTTGGTGCTTTTTCAATTCTAACATAGATTGTGATTAAAGGAGCTAAATTATGATACCACTTGATGTCCAGAAATATAGAAATGGCTTTAAAAGATAATAGATCATTTATACAATGTTATAGTGCAGGGTTGTCACCTTGCACACCTCCCTGGGGGCACATTTGCATAAAATGCAATGTGAATATATGGTAAGTAGAGTTTCCTTGTATATTATACAACCACTAAAAATTATACACACACACACACACATATGATTACTCTATGGTAACACTGAAAGCATCACATGTCATAAGTAGTGATTGAGTGCGTGGGGTGCGGGAATCAGATTTCCTTCATCCGAGTCATGGCTCCACAACATCCTGGCTGTGTGACCTTGGGCAAATTACTTAATGTCTATAAATAGGGAAAATAATAATACTCATCCTATTCGGTCATTTTGATGACTAAACAAGGCAACATATATACAGTACTTAGAAAGTTCCTGATTGTGCTCAAATATCATCATCATCATCATCATTTATTATGGCAAGTGATAAAAAATTCAGGAAATGCAATTGTGCTTGTGTTATATGCTTGCCTATATTAAAAAGCACAAAGACATAGATAAGACTGGAAGAAAATATGCTTATGTGTGAACAATAGATCTGACTTGTTTAATTATGAGTGATTTTTTTTCTCCTTTTCATTTCTACATTTTTCAAATTTTTGATGATTAATATGGGCCATTTTCATAAGAAAAAAATAGCATTCTTCTGTGGCTTTAGACAAGGAATTTTGTTTTCTAACCTTGGTGATTTTTCTTTCTTTTTCCCAAGAATCATCTTTGGTCATTAAATTCACTTAAAAGCCCTGATCCATTTTTGATCATCTGAAATATAGTGACAGGCACCAAAATCAATCCCTACATTCGAGGCTTGCAAAGAGCATAAATTATTTTAGAAGTCATGTCAGGTAGAATTTCTTCCAAGGTTTGCTTGCAAATTTTAATCAGAAAACACAGAAGGTATATGCAGCTTAGATTGAAATATCCCTTCACCTTGTACTGAGAACCAGGTTGACTTACTGTTCGCCGGCTGATAGGACTGGCAGAAGTTACAGCTTGCATGATAGAGGCAGCCTGGGCAGAAACTGGGGAAAACACATAAAGAAACATTTATTTAAAAAAAGTAAATCAACCATAAAGATCCTCCCAGCAGACCTGAGAGATGGAAGCCTCTCTCTCATTTTCTCCTTGGCAAAATTTAATCTATCGCTGGGGTTTTTCAAGCATCATATTCAAAGAGATGCAAATTCGTCAGAGCTGAGACCCCAGCTGACTTTTAGCACCTTGTGAATGTCAAAGGGGCTTAAAGGTTGAAGTAACTTACCTCCCTCCATCCCAACTAATTCAAATACACGTGTGTGTGTATTTGCGTGTGCATGTGTGCGTCTCTCTCTATATATGTACATATATATAAAATTTTTATTAAGAAGAAAGACTAAAACAGAGCACACATCTACCTATGTGATCAGCGCCTTCTTTGTGTGGATCTGTTTGCAGCAATCTGAAATTTAAACAGAAAATACCATACTGAGAAACAAAAAGTGCAATTGGAAAATCCACAGTCTATCACTAAATCAAAGGGCTGGCAGGAAATTTTTTTTTTTAGCTTTGTTTTGATTTTTAAAAATAGCAATCATTTTATCTATTGGCTTCTTCACAACTCCCTTTGATTAACTGGTTTAGGGACGACGATTAACTCATGAGTGATCTCTGCCCTCCACATGGTTCACTGCACACAATTCCCTTAAGTCACATAAGTAATATATTTACAATGAAAAACAAGAGGTTTTAACTAATATTTTGTATACAAACGTGGTTTATGGGCGAGTTACGCTTTGCACGGGGATTGGCAAGGCTACTCTAAAGAGGAGCTCCCCTTCCATCTTGGCAAAATGAAGGATCAGTCTATTAATGGAAATTCTGTAACTTGGAGTCACAAGAGAAAAATGATGTTAAGTTCCCTCCTGCGTAACAAAAGCCCCAGAATAAGTATTAGTAATTCAGAGCTGCTATTATGTATATTTGAAAATCATTTTTGCTTTCAATTCAACAAATATTTATTGAATTCCTACTAAGTGTTTGTATCTTGAAGACTCAAATAGGACAGATTCAATGTCTGCCCTTAAGGAGAATATAGGTTTACAGGGGAATGTATCTGTCACCTATAACCATAATAATACTGCTTAATGAACAAAATCTCAATAACGGGAAGTATTTATTGCTTGTGCCTCTTGGGGGGGTTGGCTTGTTAGTGCTGCTCATCTTGCCTGGCCGCGCTTGCCTGCCTGAAGTTTGACTAACATTATTGGCCGGGGCAAATGGGGTGGCTGGGTTCTGCTCCCATTCTCCAGGGGCCTAGCCTGGGCATGTTCCCATGGCAAAGGCAGAGACACAGGGCAGAGGGCAAGGCCAATGGCATCAGCGCTTTGCAAACCTCTGTTTGCGTCGCATTTGCTAACATCTTACCAGCCAACGGTCACATAGCTGAGTCTAAGCTAGAGGGGGAGGGTCCTGCACAGTTACACAGCAGGGGGTGTGGGCACAGGCAGGGGCCTAAAGAAGGGGGGCTATTTTTGCAATCTGTCTCAGAGGGACGGATGAGATATATACCGTCATTTTATAAATATGTATAACAGAAGAGCAGACAAGGACCCCTAGGGTGTCAAGGACAGAGCAATGTGCTTTGGGAGGTGCAAGAAGGGCTTTCTATGAAGAATGATGTCTCAGCTGAGTTTGGAGAGTGAGTAGGAGCTCATCGGATAGATCAAGGGAGACGGGTATTATAAGCCATGATAAGGCCGTGGTAAGGCCGCAGACCTAAATATGAAGGCATGAAATAATGCCAACTAGTATCCCAGGAACACATGGAGGGAGGTGATGGGTGAGGTGGAAGGTCTTAGATGAGACTGAGAAGTTAGGTGATTTCTGATGTGGGAAGATGGCAGATGTTGTGTGCCAGACACTCAGACCCTGACTTCATGTTTATGTAATGAATACATGAGACTACATTGATAGAACCTACTTTATCCATGTGTATCCATGAGTGTCCGTCTGCAAGACGTAGAGGCATCAGTCCGTGTGTCTTCCTCCTGTAACGAGGTTCTCCTAAGTGATCTAGTAGAAATGCAGGCAAGGCAGATACATGTAGGTACCAGAGGCTGGGAAGGGTGTTGGAGGGTGGGGGCATGAAGGGTGGTAGGTTAACGAGCACAAACATACAGTTAGGTAGAAAGAATAATTTCCAATGTTCCGTAGCAGAGCAGAGTGACTATAGTAAACAACAATGCATGAATATTTCAAAATAGCCAGAAGAGAGGACCTGAAATGTTCCCAACACATTGAAATGATAACTACCCGAGGTGACACATACCTTAATTATCCTGAATTGATCATCACACTTTCCATTCATGTAACAAAATATCACATGTATCCCATAAACACATGCAAATGTTACATAGCAATTAGAAAAAGTCCCAGCTCAGTCTTGCTCTCCACCACTCTGAAAGCATCCGCTGGCCATTCCGTGAGTGCGATGAAATGATTTCAATGAAAAGGGACTGTCTCTTTAAGAAAGTGGTTAGGGCAGTGCTTTTGGGTTTGAAAGTCTGGAGACAGTGGCATTAGATTGATTAGGTGCGTACATGTTGGCTGAGAAAGCTGTAGAAAGGCGCATGGACGTGTTTGACAAGATGAAAGACTATTCAACATGTTAGACAGCTGCTTGAGTGAAGAGATCTATAGCAGCACAGTAAAATATACTCACCAGTAAATGATACCTTCGTGGCAAAAGCTACTACAAGCTGGGTCACACAACTTTTGTCTGGCATGACAGGCCCAACCAAACAAAGTTTGAAAGCAGAGTTTAATGCACACACCTTGTAACAGATGGGCAGTGACCTAAGGCAGTGACCCATGTTTGGTGGTCACTATTGTAAGAGTCTCCACGAGGCTCTAGAGGGAATGGAGCCCAGCACAGGTGTGTGTGGGTCTAAGAAACAGGAAAGCTTTGGGGTCAGGCGACTACAGGCAGGAACCCTGGCCCCAGGTTACCCTCTCACTAGCCTTGGACAAAGTGCTGAACCTTCCTGACTCACAGTGTTTACTCATCTGTAAAATGGGATAAGAGCAAGTACTTCATGGGGCATGAATTGCATGGTGTCCAACACAGAAAGACATCAGGACCTGTGTACATGGGTGTATATTCATTTTCAATCACTGCTGGAGGTCAGAAGTCCAACGTGGGTCTCACTGAGCAAAAATTAAGGTGGCAGCTGGGCTGGATTTCTTTCCAGAGGCTCTAGGGGAGAAACCATTTCATTGCCTTTTCCAGCTTCAAGAGACTGTCCACACTCCTTGGTTTGTGGCCTCTTCCTCCAGCTTCAAACCAGAAGCACTGCATGTCTCCGACCATTCTTCCATGGCCAGGTCTCCCTCCGACCTCAACCGGAAGAGCTCTCCATTTTTAAGCACTCACATGATTAGACTGGTCCCACCCAGATAATCTACGACAGTCGCATCTCAAGAAGCTTAGCTTAATCACACCTGCAAAGTCCATTTGCCATGTAAGTACCACGTTCAGTTTCTGGGCAATGGGACTCAGCCATCTTGGGCGGGGGGCACTTATTCTGCCTGCCACAGTGGGGACGCTCTCTTCTACAGCACCACAGATCAAGAGGATTTTGTCATCATTCTGTGGTGTCTGCATCAAACTGACCACAAAATATGCCTGGATGCAGGATGCCTTGGCATCAAACAAGGGATGTCTCCATGGCTGAGAATCCACATGCTGGTGGTAAAGGAAATGCCACCTCCTCAGGGCAGCCTTTCCTGACTGAATGAGTTAGCATCACCCTAGTGGGTGCAGCCTACTATCTGCTTGTGATTTTCTTCTCCTGTGCCAGACGCTCAACCCCATCCACATTTCTGACACTAGCACCGTGCCTGGCACAGAGTAAGCTATTGGTAAACAGTTGTTGGTTGCATGCGTACGTCATTGATAAACGCTCTGCTGTGGTCCAGGCAATACACTGGTCACTTAGCAAACATGATGTCTAATACCTTGAACTTTAAGTTTCATATTATTATTCCCAATTTATGGAAGAAGAAACTGAGGCTCAGCTCAGGAAGTCTAAGACTGTTTCCCAGATCACAGAGCTGGTGAATGATAAAGATAAGTTTCAACACAGGTGTGTCAGGCCCTGAACCCTATTATCTTTCTGTCTGTAGCTTCCCAAAATACACTGTGGACCATAAATACATCAGTTCAGAGAAAAAAAGGATCTTTCCCATGATCCAGTAAAATTGCCGTGACACACTACCCAGGTAATAGTAATAACAACAGTAGCAGCACAAACAACAGTAGTAACAGCTAAGCATATACAGTGCTTACCTGGAGTCCCACTTCTGCGAGTTCATCTTCAGCCTGCATTGACTCATTTAACCCTGGCAGCATTATGTAGTTTTCCTGGATGGGGAAACAGAGGCACACGGAGGTTAACTAACTTGTCCACAGCCACTCAGCTAGTGGGGCTTGAAGCCCAGGAGTTCATGGGCTTTGCTGCTGCACGCGATGCCTCTCTTAAACCAGCACGGCAGGTCCTGGTTGCCTTCTTTTTCGGTCTCAATTCACGCTGCTCAGACCAACCCGTTCCATGATTTACCCCATGCTCACAAAACATTTGAGAAACTAACAGAGAGACGAAGATGACAGAAGGAATGTCATCAGTACAGACATTCTGATCTGACCGGGATCTAACTATCCTTTGTTTCACGCCTTTATTTTGCAGGCATGGACTCTGCAAAATAAAGACTATGCAAAAAAAAAAAAAAAGGTGAGGCCCAGAGAAGGGATTCACAATGCCAAGGTTAGCACAGGAGCTGGCCCCAGCCTGGAAACACAGCCTCTCCTTTGCCCTCCTGGGGCACCCTCTTGGGGAGCACGTGGCCCTGAAGTTGCAACAGTGATCACTTGCTTCCCTCCCTCCGGGGTGTTGCGAGTCTTCCTGGAGCCAGGTTGGTATCAGCAGGCAGCACCTAGAGCAGGGCTGACTCGTTGCCAACACCCAAGTCAGCCAGTGATAGAACAGTGAGCCTGTTGATCCTGCCTCCAGAATATATTCCCAGTCCAGCCGCTGCTCTCCATCTCTGCTGCTACCAACCCTGTCCAAACTCCATCATCTCTCTCCTGGACTCCAGCTCCAGACCCCTCATTGGCATACAGCTTCCCTTCTGCCTCTTCAGATTCCGCCCTCCACATATCAGCTAAAGAGCTCCTTGAAAATGAAAAAATCATTCCAGCTACACCACTGTCCTGCTTAAGCCATCTCATGGTTTCCCAATGTGGATGGACTAACGCCCAAAGTCCTTACTGTGGTCTACACAGCCTGATGCACCCTGGCCCTCCCCTATGTCCCTGATCTTATTTCACGCCGCTCCTTTCCTCACTTACTCTGTCCACACTGGATTTCTTTGTTCCTCAAGCACAACCCATTTTCTTCTACCTCGGAGCCTTTGCATTTGCTGTTCCCTCTGCTTGGAATGCTCATCTTCCTGAGTCCCCCGTGTTGAGGTTTCAGCTCAATTGTCTCCTCTTCCCAGACAGAAGCCTTCCCTGAGCATCCTAGGTAGCCAGCATCCCCATGTCCAAGTTCTATTTTTTCATACTATTTCTCACTTTTTGAAAAGATTTCCCATGGCCTTTGCTTACTTGCTTCTTCTCCGTCTCCCGGGCCGGCATGCGGGTTCCTGGCTGCATCTCCAGCACTGCATGGTGTAGCCCACTGACCAGCAGTATCGGCCTCCCCCGGGAGCCGGTTAGGAATGATGCCTATCTTAGCCCCCACCCTCCCAAAACAGAGTCTGCATTTTAACACTATCCCTGGATGCTCATATGCACCTTATAGTTTGCAAAGCATTGTCCTAACCCTGTGCCTTAAAAACAAAGGTATTCAATAAACATATACTGAATAAATGAATGAACGAATGATGTCACTTTGCATCTTGGACAGAGATACAAGTTCTAGGTGTCCCATAGAGTAAACTTTATAGCAGAACTTCTGGGCCTACGGCATCTTAATTCACACAGTGAATAAAAGGCATTTCTCAAATAATGTAAACACATCTGTTGCTGATCATCAAGTATGTTGAAAAATCCAGCCTAGTCACCTCTGAAGTGTGTGGAAGTCTGTGGTTTCATAACAGACACTGCAGTGTTCTATTACAGTGGACAGGCTTACCATTGCTCCAGAAGACTTACCCCTTCTCTTGATGCAATTTTTAAAATTATGTACATTGGTAAATTGGCAAAATTACATAAGTTGGTAATTATCTGAAGCTGAACACTATTCAATTATGGCCAAACAAATAGGGTAACTAGTGGTTTGGATTTTTTTTCTAACAAACATATCAGGGCAAAGTGGTCAAAATGAGTCAAGTCCTTCAACTTATTCACCTTGAATTAATATTAAGCAGAAAAAGCTGCCTAAACTTGGGTCTTTGCTATGATTATTACTATGGAAAAGTGCTGCATGTGTATAGGAAGTCACGGGGAAGGAATGCAGACCAAGAAAACAGACAATTTGTTGCATAGAAGGGACCATAGCTCAATTTTTAATTCTTAAGTCTTTTGCTTGCCACTGTTATTATAAATGCTTCCAGATAAATAAATATAATAAGTAGTATATTATTAGAAATAACAGCAGAGATACAACTGATGCATTAAATGGTTCTACAAATGTTTGTCTGTTGGCGTGAGACAAGCCGAAGCTTTTGAGGTTGCTTGACTGAGTTCACGGCCCAGCCTGCCCTTTCTGCGGGGTGACTGGAGCCAGGTTTTATTAACCCTCAAAGCCTTGTAGAATAAGGATAAAACATCCTCACTCGCAGAGTTGTTTTCATATAAACTTCCAAGCACATAGTTGGGATTAAAAGTGTTGGTGCTGTTTTCTCTTTTGCATGCAACAGAGCTCATGAGGCTGCCGCAAAACATCTGAAGGACTAGCAGCAAACAAGATCGGCTCTGCTGGTATCTTCGAGTCGCTGGAAGAATGCAGAAAGTGGCTATCAATCCAACCGTTGAAGTTGGAAGCCATTTCAAAGTTGTATTAAAGACCAATAAATACATAAAATAGTTTATGCATTCGGACTCACTAGAGTGGTTAGAAGAACATATACGCCTTATAACAGTGCCTTATTTCTCAGCCTTATTAATGCATTTTATTCTATAATTTTATTTTATGTTACTTTATCATTTTTGACTTGATTTTGTTTTGCTGGATCTTACCTTATTTTACTTTTTTTTTCTTTTACAAACACATCTGCCTACTCTGAGTTAAACACTGTTCTTAGTACATTACAAATACTATCATCTATCATCTATCCTCTAGCGATCCCATAAGGTGGCACAGTTATTAGCCCCATTTTACAGATAAAGAAACTGAGGCACACAGAAGTAAAGTTGCCTGTGAAGTCCCACTTGCTGTTGGCCCAAGATGATTTTAGTCAGATAATCACACAGCCTGTTTCCCTAGTTAGCTCAGAGCAATTTAGGACAGATTTTAAAATTTAATACGCCCTACGAGAGGATGGCTTGTTCCCACAGGCTGTTCCTACAAACAGCGTCAGGCATTGCAGCAAATTTAAACTGGAATTCAGACTCTTTTCTGACTTATAGGAGGGAGTGAAAAAACTCCAGAAAGGAAAACTAGCTGAAGGAGTTTAAAGACAAGAAGATTGTGGAGCTCTGATATGCTGCTTAAACAATTTGCATCACTGGGCAGGCAGCTGCGATATACGGAAGAGGCACCAAGCCTAGAGCCCAGAGAACCAGCTGTGGACTCTGGCTCATCTGCTGTGCACCTGTGTGACTTTGCCCAAGTCACTTACACTCTCTGACCTTCAATTTTCTCATCATTTAACTCAGGGGTATGACCTTTATCTCCTGGAAGTCTAAAGGACATCAAACTTACATCCGCTCCTGACAGGCAGTAGGTACACACCAAAAGTGCCAGTTAAATTCAAATCTAAAGTTGAGGCGATCAGTGCATGCATAGTGGATATGTGAAAAGGCGATTTGTTTTCCTGGGACTTGGACTCTGCCAACAATGTGAAAAACACACCAACAATCTGAGAAATGCACGGTATTCATGCTCGCGTGCTGTTTGGTCCTGAATTTTTTATCTTCCAAGAATAATGACCTCAGCCCTGGGCATTTCCAGGGGATTAATGACCAGCGGAATTTAATGACCCCGGCTCCAGCCTAGAGCCATCTCCCATTCCCTGGACACTCATTAATCCCAGGTAGGCCAGCAGCCTTTCTTCTCACGGCAACAATCATGCCCGCGTTCAGCCCTGCTGCAAGTACAGGTACCACTGGGACTCCACGCCTCTGCTTCGGTCCCCAGCCTGCTCCCAGCTCCAGCCACTGGCTCGTTTATTTACAGGGGCAGCCAGACGGTAATTAAAATATGCTAAGGAATGCCCCTGTCCTTCGACAGCTGGATCCAATGATGAGCTGCTTCAAATACATGCGCCCCCCGCTCCCCGTCACAGCCCCCACCCTTGAACACACACATATTAACTTTTAGGGTGGCAGCTTGGCATTGCTTCACATTTTATGTAGAAGGATTTCATGAGATTTTAATGAGTTTCTACCACTGCAAAAGAAAGCTTGCAAAGGATCCACGCAAAGTGCTTTGTCTTGTGCAGCAATCCTAGGATGATGACATGCTTCAGTATTTGGTTTTGTGAGGACGTATAGATATGCTGATGTGTGCACGCTGGCCCCCAAGCATCTCTGCTTGCAAGAGTGCAGGGTGAAGCAGTGCTACGGACACTCCGCGGTCTGCGGGACGCAACCCCAGGCTGGATTTCCCCAGAACATCCTCCGCTGGCTGGACCACAGACTGACCTGTGTCACCAGCACCTAGGCACCTCTCACTTCGATATTCAGTCTCCTCACCTGTCCAGTGGGTGAAGGATAGTAACTGCAGCGTCTCCAAGATTACTCCACCTGGAAAAAGCTTCATTCCTATTAATGAGCTGACAGGTGGTTTAAATATCACCATCCTTCTTCCCAGGCATCGAATCAGAAAAAAAGGAAGTGACGGTTATGAAATGACCAGCATGTGTGAGGGACTTCCATTCATTCCCCCAACGGTCTCTGATATCATCCTGATTTTCCCTATTTCTCTGACAAGGAGACCGAAGTCCCTAAAAGATAAACAACTGAACGAATCGGCAAGTGGCAGAGTAGAAAGGGGAACCCCAGGGAGAGTGCTCCCCCTCCTCTGCGCTGCCTGGAAGGACTGACCTGGAAGGACTTGCAGGCTGGAGTGGGAAGCAGAGTGGTCAGAGGTAGGGCCCTGAGCCGGGGCTGCCGCCCACCCTGTGCACTGCAATGTGGGGAGTCAAGGGCAGCTGAGCAAGGGAAGCCAAAATGGGAACATCGAGACACCCCACCCCAGGACAGGTGGGGTGGCCAGGAGAGAGGCGTCTTAGCACAGGAATCCCACTGAGTAGCCGGAGCTAAGGAAATGCCCTTTCACGAAATGCCTCTGTGTTGATATGTGTGGACACATAGCTTATGCGTGCACACAGTAGACATTTGCATGTACAAATCCAGCTGCTAGACACTCACATATCTATCTATCCATCTGTCTATAGGTAGGGAGGTAGATATCTGTACTATATTAACTCACACATTTAAAACCTCTCCAATTCAAAATCTGTGTATCAAGAATGACCAACTTCCCTTTTGAACTATTTTTGCTCCAAACTTTTTTTCATTTCACAGTGAAAACAGGTTTTTCATTTTATGAATAATACGTGTTTTTTGCAAAAAAAAAAATGTTCATATATTTCACAAAGTGTTAAGGAGGAAAGTAAAAATCACCCAATATGCCACCAGCAAAGACACAACCCTTCAGGGGAGAGAGAGAAAGGTGGCTTCCAGGTATATCCTTCTTATCAAAACCCTGTACTTACTAAAACTGGGAAAAATCAGGATCTCCAGTGCCTGCCAAGAGTGGAGCGTGACCAAGAACTGTAAGGGTTGCTGGATGAATGAAAAGACTGTGGGACCCAGGAAGGAAGCCAAGGAACACACATTGCATTGTTATTGGTGACACAACAGAGGTGTGACTTTTCAAGCCAGAAATTACAACACTTTCGATTGGGTGATATTAACAACACAGGAGGTGGCTTCTGGGTGACCTTGTAATCTTAGTCTAATAGTGAAAAGAAAAGATATGATATTCATCATTTCAATAACAGTGTGCACATCAATTTATAGCTGTGAGCATGTTTCGTACTCATGACCTCATTTAATCGTCACAAGAACCTCAGGAGATAGGTATTGCTGACCCCGTTTTTCAAAAGGATTGCTTTGGTCTGAATGTTTGTGTCCCTTGAAAATTTATATGCCGAAACTCGGTCCCCAGTGTGATGGGATTAGGGTGGGGCCTTTAGGAAGTTATGAGGTCAGGAGGCCCAGCCTCATGGATGGGATTCCTGCCCTTATAAAAGCGGTTTGATGGAGCATCCTTGCCCCTTCTGCCATGTGAGGACACATGGAAGGCACCATCCATGGGTAACGGGTCCTCATCAGACACTGAACCTGCCGGTACCTTGATCTTAGACTTCCCAGACTCCAGAACTGAGAGCAATAAATATCTGTCATTTATAAATGACCCAGTCTCAGGCATTTTGTTACAGTAGCCTGAATGGATGAAGATACAGGTAGACGAAAGTTTAGAAAGGACAGGTTACCTCCTAAGTGTCAAATACCTAGAAAGTTCTAAATTCTTGGATTCGAGTCTGGATGGCATGAAGCTGAATCCCATGTACGTATCACATCGTCACCATGCGATAGACACAGTTTTGTCTCTTGCCTCTCCATTTACTCTTCTCTTGCTGTCTCTAAACTCCCAAAATCTGGAGCCAATACTGTAACACGTTTCTCTGACTATATTAAAACAACCCCTTGTAACTACTGACTTTAGAAGAAGGGGGTAAAAACTACCAGGAAAGAATATTTTCTCGCTGTTGGGGAATAAAGTGCAGAGAGACAGAGGACCTCCCCCAGGGTTACTCAGGGTACAAGCCTTTGTTCTTTCTAGCTCTTTCCAGCACCTGTCTCGACTGCTCCCATCCATACTCACTACGACCTTCCAGTTTTGCCCGTCCCAAAGACCTCCACTGCCACAAATTATACATATTGTCTAGCCAAGTCCTTGGATACATTTAAGTCATTGTATGAAACGCACGCCGTCTTCTGTTGTCTCTGCAAAAGTTTTCGGTCGATTAAGCAACAATAACGCAGATTATTCTATGACTATCTCGGGATTGTTGCCTGGAATACTGTATATAAATTCCATTGTATTGTAGTCAATTAAACCCCATTGTCTATAAAAGTCACCTGTCTGACTTGGGGAAAAGTGGGTATGAATGTGAAAGATCCAACAACGTGTTGAAACTGAAATCCAACCAAATAATGTGTGCCGCTCAGCTTGGAAGGAGAAAGAGCAGGCCATATTTTTGTTGCCTTGAAGCTGTTTGGGGGTTTTATGAGACCGTTCTGATTGCTCAGGGTGGCTGAGGGAGGACGATGGCATCTGAAGTTTAACTGCCTCTGAAAACTAAGACAAGGAAGACAAAGAACACTTTTTTGTCATTCTTGGCACAAATGAAAGAAACTCGTCATTCCAGCTTCACAAGGCAGTGCTCAGAGATGAAATGCTCAACTCCACGGGGACAGCCATTTTTTTTTTTTTTTTGCTGTTATTACAGAAGAAAATTATAACCATAAAAATGTCCAATTTAGAAAAAAAGGTGCCACTTTAGTGTCATCTGCATAAAAGCTGTTACACACAAATTGTTATAAAGACAAATGTGTAGTACTCTTGTTGAAAATTGCTTATATCTTTGGTGCTTCGTCTCCAACGACATAAAGGCCTCTTCAAACTGAAATTCATTCTCAGGTAAATAAAGCTGAAAGAGAAATTTCACCTATCTGAAAGTACGTGAGTGGTTTCTCATGTTGTCTTAAACAGGTTTTGAGAGGCGAGGGCCTCTGCTCTTTCCCTCGCGACCCCCCCACCTGGAGTTGACTGGTGGCCCCGTTCTAGGGGGCTCCCCTCAGTGCAGCTGCGGGCTGGGAGAAGCCAGTGACGGTTCGACTCCACGGGGGCGCAGGCAGGGAAGGACACCTGGGGGGAGGAAGGAGGCCGTGTTGGGAAGGGGCTAAGGACTCGCTTCTTCTGTGATGATTAACACTTGCAGGATAGACTGCAAACTCCTCGCTGCGACCCACCCTGCACATCAAACCTGCCTGCTGGCAGCTCCCTCGCAGAATCTCGCCCTGCTCGTCACACACTAACCCTCGCCAGGGCAACTTGCATGATTCCTTGAACCTGTGTTGTGCCTCTTTAGCTTGGGCTGCCCCTTCGGCCTGCAGCAATCTTCTGACTTAGGCTGAAGAATTTCAACAGATTCCTTAGGACTCAGCTCCAGGGACGGATTAGTGGGTTTTTTTCTCCTTACTGCCCTTTGCCAGTTGCTTGCACCCTCCTCTACCCTCCCTGCACAGATATTAATATTAACTAATTAACATTAAGGGATCGGTCAATATTAACTGATATTCATTATCATGCCACGACCCGCTGTGACTCACTCCCTGCCATCTTTTCCGCTACGCTTTGCTCTTTGAAGGCAGGACCTGTGTCTGGGAAGAGCATTTCCCTATCCCAATTCCAGGGCGACAGCTGCCCTAGAGGAGCCACTAGAAAGAGCTGCACTGAGTGAATGGATAACAGTTACGGACTTATGTAATGTGTTGCATTTGTAAAGTGCTTCCTATTATGAAACACTTCCATTAAAATACTCCAGCTGGTCTCGTTTATTGTAATCGGATTTTAGAACATTGTAAAAATACTTGTTTGTTGTTGTTTTGCAGATTTTATATTTCTTTTCATTAATAAGTAAGAAGGAGTAAAAAAAGGGTATTCATAAAGACTTCCCTCACTCTGTCTCACACTAGTCCCTGTTACTTGTTCCTTTGAGTTCCTGCAAACAAAGAAACAGTCCTTCAATGAGCATCTACTGTATGCCAGGGACTCCGACACATGGCTTTATAGCAAATGGCAGCCTGATAGGTACATAATCTTAATAACACAGGTTAATCACAAATGGGGTAACTCAGAAGGGGCATTTGGCCAATGACACAGACCTCAGAGGCAGGAGATCTCAGCTTCTCCCTTCTCAAGCATTCACGGTAACACGACTTCCATTCACAGCAATTTGCTGCTGGTAAGATGGGCTTTTTGCAGTCCTCATTTATGGACCCTTTTTCCCCATCCTGTAAAATCAGTCTCATTTTGGAAATGATGTGAAGAATGTGGTATGAAAGGAGCAATGCTAGACTTTGAGTCAGAAAATCTGGTATTGAATCTCAAATATGAAATTTGCCAGCCCCCAGGAAGTCAATTTATTCTCATTCTGACTCAACTTCCTCTTTTGTGAAATAGCAACTGGAGAGTGACATTCAGTGTCTGGTAGAGAAGAGAAGCATCTGGTCTGTCCCATGGATATTTGGAGAGGATTTCTATAAAGTGGCCGCTACAGTGAGTCTCGAGAAATAAGGAAGAATTAAACAGGCGAATAAGTAGGTAATGAGAAATCAGGCAAAAGGACATGAGTAATCGAAGGCAGCTGGAACTCGACCATGCCGCTGGACGCTAACCGATGACATTGGAGAGGTGGACGGGGGCCGGGTGATCAATACTTTGGGAAGCTTCTGTATGTCAGGCTGGTATAGAATGTAAAGTTTCCCACAGTGAATCCGTTAAAGTAATTATTGATAGTAGTAATTATTTCAACTTGCTTCCCAAGCGATTCCCTTCGGTTTCAGCTGAGAGAGGAAAAATGAAGGCAGAGTTGGGAAAGTGAGGGTCCCAGGAGGTTGCTAAGTTTCCGTTAGGAATAGGGAGCGCTTCCAGAAAAACAGTGGCCCAGACTCTGCACAGGAGTTGGGGGCCAGATGAGGCAGTGAAGAGAATCTTCCAGATGCCCAAACAGAAAGGCACAGAAACGATGTGAGCACTCTGAACCACAGCAAGTATTTCCAGAATCAAAATGTTTGTCTCTGAATGTGTATCATTTAGACAGGTTTAAGCGATTTTTTCTTATAAAAGAAAAATAGTTCTTTTAATGTATATTTCTCTAACCGATGCTAGAAGTCAAAATATTTGATTAAGAAATTGCTGGGGGTGAAGGGAGCCTGGCACTTAGATTTTCTAAATGAGAAGTTATACGGGAAAAAAAAAATTACTTTTTAGGTTATGAAGATATTTCAAACTGGAAGTTAAAAAATAAATATTTGTTTGGCGTTTTTAGGGTAGGTGAACTATTATAATTTCAAAATGATTGTTAACAAAAAGGCCTTTTGCATTAATGTAGTAAGAACATCTACAACTCAGATTTTATACTTTCAAAATGAGAAACAAAAGCTAGAATATTTAGCTTGGATATGCATGCAAATTTTCTGACAAATTTTTCAACTTCTACTTTTTTCTGACAAAGTGCCACCCGGGAAAAACATTACCGAAGCCAGTTGGACAAGGGAGACAGTGGGGAAGTTTTAGATCTCTTTAAGGAAGGAGCCCCACAGTCCTGGGGCTTGGACGTCCCTCTCTATTAGAGAAGAATTTAAAGATGCACCCAGAGGACAATGTGATTATTTTAAAGGTCACGGGTCTTTATGAGATAAGGCTAAAGTGGTGGCGATCTAACCATGGCTGAATTGGATTACGAGACAATTTTGTTCAGGCCAATTCATCAAGGCTTGTCTAGATTAGACATTCATGAAACCACTGCTGGTAAGTTTGAAAAGGAAACTGTTAAAATGAAGACAATTACGTAGCTCTTTCAGAATGTTTTATGCAATCTAAAGACACCATCTATCTTTTGAGATCTGCATATCTACAGCTATATGTAGTCTGAGAATGGATGTATAACGAGAAGTGTTGGATGGCAGGAATATCAAGGTTCTCATTGAAAGATCACACGCAGGTTTGGGGGCCCTAAGAGGGACATAATAAAGACCACCCCTTCCCCCAATGTGATTCTGAAAGAAACCCATCGAGAAGCCAACCAAGTTAGCGATGGAAGCCACAATGACACCTTGGTTACACATCAAGGCGCTCGTAGAGAGAGAGGCTTCTCTGTGGGTACACGGCCTTCCCAATGCTTGTTTCCCAGAATGGAATTACTGCAACACCCCTTTGTGGGGAACCTAATTTACAAGGAGGAAGCAGAACTCAAGATCTTTAGGCAGACGGCTTCCTATGGGGGAAAGAGAGAGAGATCTGAGTCAAGCATCCCGGGGCATTTCTTCCAAAATTCCCAAATAGTTTACTCCCCCTTTGCCAAAAAAGAGAAAGTGAAGGGACAGAGAGGCTATATAGTACTACACTAGAGAAGTTCCCTCCACTTGGGAAGAAATTCCGGAAGAGGAAGTAGAAGCCCCCCCTCGACCCCCAATAGCAGGTTTAAATTGCGGCAATGGCTTCCTCCACATCCCAGAGACAGGGCAAGCCCCCGTGCCCGACTTCAAGCCGGTCCAGCTCCGAGGAGGCAGGTGACCAAGGGGATGCGGGGCTTGGAGACCAGGCCCTGGGGAAAGCGAACAGAAGAACCCACACGATTACTCTGAAAAAAAGGATTCAAAAACAGCCGACGCGTTTCAAATCTTTTTTCTTTTTTTCTTTTGTGGGGGTGAGAGAGCTAACATGTTCTCCGGAATTCCAGATGGAAAACCAGGAGCAGCGGTAGAAGTTCCAGGGAGACAGACTCAGCCCCGTGTCGGGACAAACTTTCCAGCAGTCGGGCGCACCGGAGCGTGCTGCTGCGTGCGGGAGCGAGGACCCCGCTTCCGGGAGTGAGCTGGCAGGAGCCGGAGGGCCGTCGCTCTGGGATGCTGCGAAGGGCTTTCCTGCTTCGGGTGGGAGGGAGAGCCAGATGGTTCTGAGATTCCTCTGGGAGGCTGATTTCTATGTTTATGCCCTTTCCTAAGACAGACTTGGAGTATTTTGGTGCCTCCTGTGCTTTGGGTATGAAATTCAAAGATGATGCCTGCCCAACTCTTAGTAAGCGCATAAGGTCCAGAAACTGCAGAGTCACCGTCTATGGAGAAAATACCCACAGTGTTCAGCGAAATCCGATCACCCTTCAAACCTCATTGCCTGACACTTCTGACACGCTGGCTGGAACGATGGATAACGTCTAAGAGTGCATCCCATTTACTGCTCTAAGTAGCTTTGCACTTCCCAACTATTTCAATCTTCCCAACAGCCCCACGAGGCATCGCTACCCACTATTTGTCCAGGGCAGTGATCCAGTGAGGGGTTAGAGGCACGTGCAAGTCCACACGGCCAGTGAGCAGTGGACACAGGATCCAGAACCAGGCAGCCCCACTGCTGTGCCAAGCTGCATCAGCCTCAAGCCGTGTACTTTTGTAGACCTGCACTCGAGAGACTGATGCTGTTCCCCATGCAAGGAGGCACATTCTCCTCTCTTCCCTTGCAAACTACTTCTGCTTCAAGATCTGACTCGAGGTCATTCTTCTCCACCCTTGTCCTACTGTGCTGCAACAAAATTATTCGCATTGTTTTATCTCTCTGTTTCCTGTTTTCCCCACCTGCATGGGGGCTTTTCAACAGCAGCAGCTGTGTGCTTTTCTTCCTGCCACTGCACTGAGCAGAAAATAGACAACTAGCAAATGTTTGTTGAGTGAATAAGCAAACTGGCCTTTTTGGTAGACGTGGATAATTCCTTCTGCTACATGTTTTGAATGAATACAGGTATTTTTAAATGAAGATGTATGGAGGATGCAGTTTGGGTGTTTGAAAGGCCGTGAGTTCAGGTTGACTGTGTACAGGTGCACCTTACTGGAACAAGGTTTTGTCTTATGGATGTCACTACAAGTCTTTTGGGATGCAGATGCCCAGACAGGATTCGAGATGCAACAGATTTATTACAGGAAACTCCTGGTGGGGGGGGTGGTGTGGAGAGGGACCCAGGAGAGCCTGGGAGAGCCGCCAGACTGTGATATAGGTCTGACCAGTGTGAAGGAGAAAGGGAAGGAAAGAAGGTTAGGCAGCAGTGTCTTAGTCTGCAGTGCTGTTTAAGGAAATTCAGCAGGACCTTGGACAGTCTTCAGGCAAAATTGCTGGGCAGAACAGTCCTGGGTTTTCCAGGAAGGGTCCCTCACTGTTCAGTCCTTGGCTGGGAGCAGCCACAGGGATGCGTGGCCTGAGTACTAAATTGGTGATTGACAGATTGATTAAATTGGTGGGGCCCTTGGCTGGAGCTTGCGCTGGAGCTCTGAGAGGTGGGGTTTCATGGCCACCCCACCTTAAGTCTCAAAGGAATCGACAACCTGCAGGACAGTGAGGAAGCACCCCGGACTGCAGGGCTGGGTGGCGTCCCTGTGAGTTCACCGAGATGTTTTCAGGGAGGAAGTAGATGCCAGCATCTCCTCCAGAGCTCAGTGGCTTTGTATCCCTTGAAGGATGCTGACTTGCTCTACGACCTGGAGCCTCCCACGTTACAACATTCATCCTCAGTTTCTTCAGCCTGGATGTAATGTGGATTGCTGCCGAGGACAGGCTGAGAACCCACTGAGATGTGTATGTGCAGGTCTTGAGGAAGAGATAACGTCGGCTGACGTTTAACGGGGATGGGGACTTTCAAAACGTGACTGATACTGCTGACACTCATCATTGCCAGTTTGCACCCAGCACTGTCCTGACCGCTTGACAAATACTAAATCACTTAATCTGGGCTGTCCTTCTCCCCCCATTTTACAGATGAGAAAACTGAGGCACAGGAGATGGAGTAACTTGCCCAAGGCCACATGTATAATGAGGTGTGGAGCTGGGATGCTGACTCAGACACTCTGGCTCCAGATCACACCTTCCGGTACTATGCACTGCCAAAGAGGAGGAGAGAGCAGACCCAGAATGTTCCCTGGAGGTGGCCTGGGAAGATGGTGTCTTCCAGACATGGAGAGAATTTTCCACTGAGCACAGTCAGTGAAGGAATCTCCTGCTGGAGCAGGGAGCACACGAGGCCCCACAGCCCTGGCCCTGGCCCTGGCCCGGAAGAACCTCAGCCTTCATCTGCATAGATCACATCGTTTGCAGGTCCTCACCTGGCGGCCACATGCGGCATGTAGTGAGACTTTGAACACCATCAGCAAACTTAAGGCTTCTGTGTGTGTGTGTGCTTAAACCTAACAACGCTTCTGTTCCAAGCTCGGATTAAGATTATTTGCAAGATACAGCCCTGGAGTAGCTGCTGGAATTTCCCCTCAAAGTCCCAAGTTGGAGAGTGCCAAGCAAGATGCCCCATCTGGTGACATGGGTCCTGCAGAGCCCACACCCTATCAAACATGGTGTAAGATCAAGGGTTTGGGGCTAGATCCCAAAACTACATCCCCAGGAGGTTCCAGGCAGCGTGGAGCCTCCTAGGAAGGGACGGCAGGAGCGGCTCCGCCTTCATCACTCAGCACATGCTCACTGAGCACTTGCTGTGAGCCGGACACTGAGCCAGGTGTGGGGGAGACAGCCGGGGACTTGCAGTGGGAGAGACAGAAGATAAGCAGAAAAATATCTAAGAACAACATCTAAGAAGAAAACAAAAGCTGGTGAGAGGAGACAGCAGGAGGGACAGAGAGCCACCCTCCCGGTGGGATGGCCTGAGTGGCACTCGGGCAGAGACCTGAGTGAGTGGGGAGGAAGACAGGCCTTTTCTGGGGGTGTGCACTGCAGGCTGAGGGAAGGGCAGGGAGGAGTGGCAGAGAGCCGGGAGGCAAGTGCGACGGAGCAGAAAAAATCAGCATGGAAATGGCTCAGCCAGAGCGTGGAAGGTTCGAGACCACGGTAAGGACGTGGGTTTTTATCCGAGGGAGATGCTCAACCAGAGTTTTTTTTTAATTAATAGATTTCATTTTTAGAGCAGTTTGAGGTTTACAGAAAAATTAAGCAGATAGTATAGACAGTTCCCACATACCTTTCTCTCTCCTCCCCAAAGTTTCTATGTATATTAACATTTTGCCTTAATGTGGTACATTTGCTGCAACTGATGAACCAGTATTGACACATTACTGTTAATAGTAACTAAAGTCCGTAGTCGAATTGGGGTTCACTCTTGGTGTTGTACATTCTGTCCGTTTTGACAAGTGGATAATGTCATGTGTCCACCATTACAGCATCATACAGAAGAGTTTCGCTGTCCTGAAAATCCAGGTTTCACTTATTCACCCCTCCGCCTTCCCCCTCAAAACCCCACCAACCACTGACCTTTTCACTGTCTCTACCTTTGCTTTTTCCAGAACGTTATATAGTTGGGAGCCTTCGGTATGTAGCCTTTCAGCTTCCTCCACTTAGTATCATGCATTTACATTTCTTCCATGTCTCTTCCTGGCGCGAGAGCTCGTTTCTTTTGCTTCCTCAATGTTTTCCACTGTCTGGACGCACAATATCGGTGGATCCATTCACCTGCTGAAGGACATCTTGGCTGCTTCCAGTCTGGGGTGATGAAGAGTAAAGCTCCTATAAGCATTCACGTGCAGGTTTTCATGTGGACAGTTAAGATTTTCAGTTCATTTGGTAAACACTTAGGAGTGGGATTCCTGGATCCTATGGTAAGACTATGTCCAGCTTTGTAAGAAACTGCCAAACTGTCTTCCAGCGGAGTCACAGATCTGATCTGACGGTTACAAGATTCACTTGCCTGCTGGTGGGGAAGAGACCGGGGAGCTAAGCCTGCGTCCCTGTGCACTGGTGCAGAAGGGACTCAGCCTCAGAAGGCAGGAGGTGATTCCAACTCCTCCTGCAGCTGGAGCCGGCGGGACACCTGGCGGAAGAGAGATGAGTTTGAGAACTGGATTTGTTTCTCACGCGGCTGATCCATGAATAACTGTGTCTGCAAACAGGTGCTCGGTTTTTAAAAGGTGCTTGAAAACCTCCAGCCTGGATGGTCTTTAGGGTGGCTTCCAGCCCTGTGGTTAGAAATGATTTCATTCAAACAGCAAGCAAAAGGTTCGAAAAACTCCCTTTTCTTTCTGGAGTTTAAGAAGATGGTTTCGTACCGTATCTAAACCTAACAATTTAGCAGGATTTTCCTTTGTAGTAATTATGCGATGATCAATGTCTCTGTCTCTCCTAGGGGGAAAACCTACTAAATACATGTTCTATCTGAAATTGTTGTTTTTATTGTTATAAACCAGGACAAGTGAGGTGCTGTTTCATATTTAGCAACATATAATTTACCTCTTGTACTTCTTCCTTTAAACTTGTGGTTACCTTGTCTTAAGGTAAAGAGTGGCAAACAATGAATTATTGTCATTATCTTATAATCAAACACAGAGCTGCCAACAATAGATGTCATTATGCTCTAATGGGGAAATAACCAGCCAATTCTACAATGGTCATTATGGCAGCAAATATTAATAATGCTCTGATTTCCCCCCGTTTTCATTTTCGACACCAATTAAAACTGTTTTCAAGTGTTTCTTCCTACATTGTCTGAATCCCAGTTAGGAAAATGATTGTTTAGCAAATGCAATCTGGCAGCAGGAACTGAGGAATTCTTCGCCTTTAAACTGTGAGCCAGTTAAAGAAAGTGAAGTCTTTCTCCATTCCGGGGAAATGTGTGCTCACCTGGGAGAGGAGGAGCAGGAGGGAGGAAGAATCTTTGAGAGTTGGGAAGGAAAAGTCAGGTCTGTCTGACACTAATATAAATAATGCAGCCCAACAAACCCTGCATGACCCAATGAAATAAGTACTTCTAACTTCAGTTCGCAAAGGAGGGATCGGAGGCGTACGGAGATTAAACAATGTCTTAGGAAACATAACCAAGGAGGTGCTGACACCCAGACCTAAATCCTGAGGGTGGAGCTTCAGAACGTGAGCTTTACCCAGCAGGTCTTGCCTTTCCTGGCCGCCGGCACGTGCTTGTCTCATGGAGTCAGGACACTCCTGGGGTTGTGTCATATCTTTTAAATGTAACCTTTGTCAGTAAATTAATAACCGGTCCCCTTGCTGGGAACCTACTGTGTGGCACGAGCCACTCTGGCTAAGAAGGGACTCCCTGCTGACCGTGGTCTGGCTTGTGTCACGTGTTCTTAGATCAGGGGTCAGCCCACTGTGGCCTGCACACCAAATCGGCCCTGACACCAGTTTTTTGTTAAAAAAAATGTTTTATAGAAATATAGCCACACTCATACTCTAGAGGAGTTGCCAGATTCAGCAAATAAAAATACGGAATGTCCAGTTCAATTTGAATTTCAAATAAGCAAGAAATAATTTTTTAGGATAAGTATGTCCCAGGTAATATTGGGGATGTGCTTATCCTAAAAATGTATCCATTTGCTTCTCTGAACTTCACACTTAACTGGGAAGCCTATATTTTGTCTGGCAGGTGCTCGTGTGGGGTCTCCCTGGATTCCGGGGCTCTGCGACGGAGTCTTCCATTCCCAGCAGGGCTCATCCCTTAGCCTGGAAGGCAGACATCGGCTCTCTTGACTGGGATCGCTTCTGGACCACAGCATGCTGTGACTGTCCTTGCGGAGAAGATGCCGCACCCTGACCCACATCCAGGCCAAGCCTGCCCAACCCCCACTAGGGGCAGGCAGGACATGTTAGAGTGGCCCCTCCAAGCTCCGTCTTGGTGACTGAGCCCCTGAGTGTGGATATGACCTGTGTTTCCTAGGTCATCCTGAACCAGGGCTCATAGGAGCTCATCCAGGATTCCAAAAACCACAAACATATTTGTCACTGCTGGTTCCTGGGATTAGAGTATCTCAGTCCCTATCAAAGTGTCCCCTCTGTTTTGGGGGGTACCTACTGCACTGCATCCCATGCATCTCCTCCCTATTCCCCTCCCCAGAAGCTGTGGTGGGGCCGGACACCCTGCCGTGGGGGCTGCAGACACAGAGAGCCCAGAGAAGAGGATGTGCTACTGCGCTCTCTGTGGAAATGGCTCTCTCTGGAGTCATGTGCCTCAGTGCCATAGGACTGGCTGGGCACTGTGCCCGCTGCCCCCAGAGGCACTGAGCCCCACCCAGCCTTGTCAGCAGACTGCTCTCTTCCCTAGGATGAGCTCTCTCCCGGACGGCTTGTCTGCCTCCCGCAATGAGTTCTTGGGGGCCCAGCTCCACCAGCCTTTCGGAGCAGTCCAGGTCTGCCTGGCTCCTACGCACCTGATCAGAGCCAGAAAGCTGAGCAGTGGCGTTTGGCTTTCAAAGTCAGCACAGGTGTTAATCAGCATGAGGTCCTCAGCACACAGGAACAGAATGGTCCGAGTGGGCAGCAGTATGAGAGCAGCGGCTTTTTGTTACTCACGGCTGTGTCTCCGAGGCCTGAAAGAATGCCTGGCGCCTGCCAGTGTTCATCATTATGTGTCACTTGAACGCATGAATGAATGAATGAATGAATAAATGAATACATAAATGAACAAACAAACAAAGCTTAGAAATTGCTTGGTTTTGGCTGGGCACAGTGGCTCACGCTTGTAATCCTAGCACTCTGGGAGGCCAAGAGGGGAGGATCACTTGAGCTCAGGAGCTTGAGACCAGCCTGAGCAAGAGCAAGACCCCATCTCTACTAAAAATAGAAAAAAATAGCCAAGTGAGGTGGTGCACACCTATAGTCCCAGCTACTCAAGAGGCTGAGGCAGGAGGATGGCTTGAGCCCAGGAGTCTGAGGTTGCAGTGAGCTCTGATGATGCCACTGCACTGTAGCCCAGGTAACAGAGCAAGAATTTGTCTCAAAAGAATAAATAAATAAAAATAAATAAATTTTTTTAAAAAAGAAATGATTTAGTTTAATAGTTTACTAAATGGTTTACTTACATAGTTTAATGGTTACTAACTGTCTCTGAGTCACAGATCTCTGGAAATCTCATCAAAGTTGTGGGCACTCTACTTAGAAAGACGCACATCCACCCCAATCTTGCATACAACTTAGTAGCTCCTCAGCTCTCTCTGCAGAGCCAGGAAGCTCCCAGATCCAGATTAAAAATCGCTTCTCTCGTTCAGCCCCTCTGCAGCATCTAGATGAAGAAACTCAGCTGCAGGAAGGTCAGGATATTGGCCCAAGGTCACAGGGTCCCAGGGGCTGCTCTGGGACTTGAGCCCTTCCTCCTACTTCATTTCCGGTCTCACGCCCTCCGCGCCGCTCACCTTCTCCTGTGCTCTCGGAACAAACGACCAGCCGTTCCATTTGGCCGGGTGGCTGAGCATTTCATTCAGCTTACATTAAAAGTTCTGATTTTAATTTTTCTAATATTCCCATTAATAATGTCTGTTTAAGCCATCATCTGGTTGCCCAATGTTAAAATGTCTTTGAAACAGAAAATGAATGCAAATAATTAAAAGAAAAAAAAATCCAGGGAAAGCGATCCATTTGTCAGGTTTGGCATAAAAAATGTCTTCAAATGCAGTGTTTGGGATAATAAAATATATGAAGTTTTTTTTTTTTAATAAATGAATTCTAATAATAACCATGTCAGTTTATGCAAGTCCCATCATTCTTTCTGGAGGCACCGTGATAAATCTTTCATGTGTACAAAAAGCTCTACTGAGTGTCTACTCGGGGTCAGAACCTCGCCTGGGCAGGCACTGGGAAGACAGAGAGGGCGAGAGACACCTCAACCCTCAGGAGGGTCCCAGTTTAATGAGGCAAAACCACAAGACGTCTGTGCAGCGTGGTCAGTGCCGTGACAGAGGGACACACAGGGCCCGTGCGTGTGAGGGACAGGGCTGGGATCTGAGGCTCTAAAGAATAGCCCACAGCCTGGGGACAGCTGACAGGCAGGGCAGGGGCTTTGGGCATGTCACCAGGACTTTCTGGTGGCTGGAATTGAGAATATTCTGGGCGCTGTTGGATATGAGGAGACTGGAGCTTAGGTAGGGTCAGTTTAGAGACTTGTGTGAGCCTATTTGGACCTGTGTGTTTCTCAGAGACTCTGTGATGTAACTGAGCAAAGAATGTGTTTCAGAAACGGCGCTATGGAGAGATGCTGAGGGGGGAGCGGGGGAGAGGCAGGGCTTGTGGATGGCAATCTGAAACAGAGACGAATGTAGAGGGTCAGGTGGGAGGGACTTCGGCAAAGGTCCGGAGGGGTGGGAGATGTCAGTCTTTGGTACAATCCTGGCACTGTGAGGGTCGAGTCCCAACAGCCCACTGTGACTCAGTTTCCTTTTGAAACAGTGGATCTCTGGTTGGTGCATCCATGCACTCTGCAAACATTTATATAGGTCAACTGTGGGCCGGATGCTTTTCCACCATCCAGCAGACAGGTGCTACTCTCTTGTGTTCCTGACAAAGGGAAGAGGAGCTCAGAAACACAAACTCCCCTGCCCGTCACTGCACAAGGGGAGGATGCAGACAGAGCTAAGCCCCCAAGTGGAGTCCTTGGTCCCAGCTCTGAGGGAAGAGATTTGTCCCAGAAGAGGAACAAGGGTCTGAGAGATGAGAGGGAGAGAGATGCCTCTCTGACCTCCCCCTGGGACACCTTGCAGGCTTGAGACCAGAGGAGGAGGCCGGGTTTGTCTAGTGCAACCCAGAGAAGTCGGGAGCTGCTGGATTCCAGCTCTGGGGTAGAGTGAGGGAAAGGGACAAGCTCTAAGGCAGAGATGGGTTTCCGGGGTCACTGCTGTCTCCGGCAGAAACTGCGTCTGCGTCCTACAGGCCTGGAGGCACGACCAGAGCCAGGCTCTCTGTTTGGGAGTCTCTGCTGCTCCACGCAGGGCCATCTCGGAGGACTCAGCGAACTTCTCCATTCATTCGTCTGTCCACTGAGTTGGTCGCAGTGTTTACCGAGTGCCTGCTACGGGACAGGCACCACAGTACAGTCTAAAGCTAGGACAGAGAACAAGGAAAAGTCTTTGCCTCCTTGCACCTCATGCTCTCCATTTCCTCACCTGTGAAATGGGCGAATAATATCATGTGTTTCCTAAGGCTCAAACGTGGGATTCTAGGGACAGGGATTAGCCAAGGGCAGCCTGCCACAGGCTTGATGATACGATAACAGCATCCTTTAAGAGCTTGCCTGGAAGGCACGTCATTGCAACTGTGCAGATGAAACGAGAGCGAACTGTATAGTGAGTCCCTTGCACACACAAATGCCAAAAGTATTAGTTTTTGGTTAAAAACACAGCCATATGGACTTTTAAAAAAAAAAAATGTTAGCTAAGTGGGTTTGAAAAATTAACAATAGTGATGACAATAGTAACCATGGAGATATTGGCAATATAAATGTTTCTGAGCACACACGCTGTGTCCCACACTGGGTGGGCATTTTGCACAGCCTTTGACCTATAATCCTTCAGTCCCATGCTGCGAGTTCTCTGTTGAGTTGTGCAGACGGAGAAACAGAATTTTACAGAACTTAAGTAACATTCCTGAACTTGCACAACCAGTAAGTGGCAGATCTAAGGTTTGTATTCAGTGCTACCTGGTTTTATGCCCTTCGACCTTTCTATAGAATTATAACAATTTCTATTACAGGTAGAATATCCCTTACCGAAATGCATCAGATCAGAAATGTTTCAGATTTCAGATTTTTTTGGATTTTGGAATATTTGCATTGTACTTACTGGTTGATTATCCCAAATCTAAAAATCCAAAATCAGAAATGCTCTAATGAGCGTTTCCTTTGAGCGTGATGTCAAGGTTCAAAAAGTTTCAGCTTGTGGAGCATTTGGGATTTGGGATTTTGGATGCTATAGGAAAACAGCCCGTTTCGTGGTAAGAGTGATGTCATCTTGAAGAGAAACCACCACAATGACCATGATGACCAGTGTTTGACCCCCACATACCAACGGGTTCTGCAGCAAGGTCTTTAAACAATGCCTCGTAACGATGCTTGTTGCACCTCCCCAGTGAACATGAGTCTTGGCAAGAAAGTCTGAAGACACGACCAGCTGAGCGTGTGTTACCTGGAAAGCTTGCTGCATAAAGAATACTTTCCAGAGGGCAGATGCAGGGACTTCAGCCTCTCAGCCCCCTCGGCTTTTGGGGGTACATTTGCATAGACCTACTCACTGCAGAATAGACACTTAACCTATGTATAATAATAATTCTTTATATTTATATAGCATTTTTTTTCAGTTTTCAAAGTTTTTTGGTAGTCCTGATTTTACTTGGATTCTCCAACAGTCCAAGAGGACAGACAACATTTCCATCTTGCAGAAGAGGAAACTGAGCATCCCAACACTCTGGAGGTCTCATGGCTCAAATTTGGAAAGTGTGGGCTTGAGTTCAGGGTTGTGGCCACCCAGCCCAGAGTGTCTGCCATGGCTGCCTCCTTCCCCACACTCGATGGCCGAAAATGATAAACTGTAAAAGAAACTGACAGCCATTTGGTTTTCATTATTAAAATGTTAGCATTTATCTTATCATAGTTTATTTTAAAATGAAATCAAAGAAATTAAAATTTTAAAATGAGCACACCTCAATTGAGAAAATGTGATCCCATTTTAATGAGAATCTCTCCTGTACTCTCGTGATCAGCAAGCACTATGGGGTGGTTAAAATTATATTTTTTTTAAAAAAAAGGCCAGAATCTATTTTAATACTCCATTCCAGTTTTGCAGATAAAACTATATGCAAATTAAAAATTTAAATAAAATAAAACTATCAGAGCCTTAGTTGGAAAAGTCCAGGCGTTGAAATCAGTTGAGCCTGTAGGAGCCGAAGGTCAGCACTGAGCAGCAGGCCCAGACCCCTCGGTTTGGTGACGTACGGAATCTACCTGCCTTCCTCTTCTCACATTGTCTTCATCCAATGGCTCTTACCTGCGTTTCCCGGGGACAGGGGACATCTGACAATGTCTGAAGACAGGTTTGCCTGTCATAACCAGCACCCAGTGGGCAGAGGCCAGGGGTGCTGCTAAACGCCCTGCAGCGCACAGGACGGCCCCACCACAGAGAACTCCCCGGCCCGGAGGGGAGCAGTGCTGAGGTTGCCTTAACCTTAAGAAACAGAAGGTTTGAGGGAACACCCTCAGAAAATAGGAAATGGGTAGATATGGGAGCTTGAGCACCTTCACCGGTGTTGGTTTTTCCTCTTGATTTTTCTGCTACTGCTATGATCTCGCTGGACAGTGCAAGATCTCCTGCATTCAACCAACTCCTGTTCTTGGCAGTGACTCACCTTCCCTTCCTCCTGCAGGGTATCTGGCCGCTGCCGTCTGCCTCCAATCAGCCCTGCTCAAGCGCTTCTGCCCCCACGTTCCTGTGCCTGCCTCAGCCTACGTGCCCAGCATCACACCCACACACTCACACACCCTCACACATGCGCTCTCTCACAGGCACACACATGCACGCGCACACACACACTCAAATATGTGCACACGTTCAAGCATAACATGCACGTACATGTGCACAAAATCGTGCACAGATTCACACACACTCAACAAGCACACGGATGTGCACACACACACTCACACACTCACACATGTGCTCTCTCATAGGCACACACATGCACGCGCACACACTCAAATGTGTGCACACGTTCAAACATAACATGCACGCACATGTGCATACAATCACTCACAGATTCACACACACACACTCAACGTGCACACACACGCTCACACATGCACATGCGCTCTGTCATAGGCACACACACACACTCAAATATGTGCACACATTCAAACACAACATGCACGTACATGTGCACACAATCACACACAGATTCACACGCACACACTCAACGTGCACACACATGCTCACACATGCATGTGCTCTCTCACGCCATCACACACACACATTCACACACTCTCCACTTGGTTTTCCCCGTCTGCGGTCCAGGGCATAAACGCAGAGGTGACTGTATCCAATTTCCAGGCCCCCCCTCCATCTCAGGAGCTAATGGAATCACCTTCTGGGAGCGGGTTTGGGTTAACTGGAAACACCAGCATTATCAAGCCTGAAATACCTAAATGTGCTTTCTCTCTTTCTTTTTTTTTATCTTTCCTCGCCTTCACATTTGCATGGAACAAGCGAAGCTTTTAGTCTCTGTGGTTCAGGCAAATGCATTAAAAAGATGAACATTTTAGTTAATGTTCTAAGAAGATTTCCAAAAGCAGTTTTGATTGTGTACTATTAGCATTAATTAATTTCCAGACTGGGACCAGCCGCTCTATTAGAGGAATGCATATTTTAATCAATTTCTCTGTGCTGCTCTGTGCTGGGTAAAGGTAGTTCAGTGAGCTTTCTCCGCTTCATTCCTTTCATTTAACTCAGTGCACCACAGCAAGTTCGGCTTGTGAACATGAAGTGCAGAACAAAGCTGAACACTGACCACTAGCCAAGGAGTCAGGTAAGCAGACCTACTCTCAGCCAAATTACTTTCTTCTGAAATCTAAGCACCGGATTCTACAAAGTTGCTTGGATGGGGTACCATGGACATAGTGCTGCCCCCAGCCCATAGAGCAACTTTATGCAAACTAGACCCCCCAAAATGCCCTTTCTTCTTGAGAGTGCAGTCCCATGGCAAATGGATAGCTTAAAGAGCAGAGAGCAGACTTGATGTTGGTCTAAGGCCCTTGCACAGTGAACATCCTGTGCAACTGTATGTGGCAGCCTTGGCTAGCAAACGTGGTTTGCATTCCTGACCTCTGATAGGATGATGGTCCAGGAAAGTCCAAACACCTGCACCCTCATGGTGGATGTTTCTCTATGGCTCTGTGACATTATTCATACCAGTTTTGGTGCTTTTTGGGTGACCATGTGGACATTTCTTTTTTTCCTCCCCTTGGAAACTGTAAATTCCTTGAGAATGAAACCCCACATCAAACCCCATTAAAAACATCTAGCATAGTTTTACATACATAGTAGGTGAACTACTGTTCCCCAGGGACAAAGCCCAAATCATTCTTCAAATGTGGCATTGTAGTACCTGTGGCCATCCAGCAGTCCTCCGTTCCTCCAGTCTGTGTGTGTGCAAAGAGGATGTGAATGTGTGTGTGCATCCCGTGTACACACTAACACACAGATGGAGGCACGTTTGAGTAAGGCATGGAAAGAGGAATGTGGGTGTACGCACATGTATTTAGGCAAGCATGTGTGTTTAACATGTGCACGCTATATGTGTCAGAAGGTCTGTAATGTTTATGTCTATATGTATATGTTTCTGAATATATATAGGTGAACATGTTCATATGCAGATATGTGAACATAGACATGTTTGTGTGACGCACAGAAATGTGCTTATGCACATCAGTGGTGTGTTAGAAATGTACGTATGCACGCACTCACAAGGCAGTCTAGCATTAGAGGGTAACGTGTCACTCTCCCGACGGGAAGAAGGAGGAAGTGCGGGGACAAGAGGGGCACACACCAGCTGTGGCAGCTCACCTCAAAGAACACCCATGAAAACCCCACACAGGGACATGGACTCATGTTCCATTAGCCAGAACATCGTTCCATGATCTCTCCCAGACGCAGGGGAAGCCGGGAAAGGTGAGGCTGATTCCTGTTCATCTGCGAGTGCTGGTCCTTTAAGCTGGGCTCTTCGCTACTCCAAATGCACCGGGGTTTTCTCACTAAAGGAAGCGAGAAGAGATTTTGAGTAAGCGATGGGCAGCTCTGCAACCCCTACTCTGCGTCTCTCCAACAGGACAAAATTGACACTGTGAAGAAACATGTGTACCCTGGGTTCACCCGGGGGTCTTCACCTCGTCATTGTCACCCCCAGATTTCGGTAAGGATTGGGAAGGTAGGACCATGAGGTCACACGCTCTGAGGAGCACTCGGCATACTTTGCAGTGACTTGTGTACAGAGTGTTGTGTTGGTGTCTTGCTCTGGGTGGTGTTTAATCGTGTGTACAAATGTAGTTTCCCTCTTGCCCGTGACAAGGAAAGGCATTGCACCCCAAGGTCACCTGCAGCATTTGCTCCCCGGCTCTGCCTGTGCGATGGGCCCTGGGCAGAGCCAGTTGTTGCCCAGGTGAGTTCTTTGGCATCCTCCCTCCAACCTCAACGAGCCCCAAAATCACGGGGCACAGTGGGAAGAGGAGCAGGGTGGGGGCGGGGCAGGGGTGGGGAGGGCATGTAGCCCAAACAAACCAACCAAAACCAGAGAGAGACGCGCTTAACGATCCATCTCACCATTCCAGCCACCCACACACGTTTCTTGACCAACCGCTACCACCAGAGCCTGGTATTCATTTCACAATCTATTATTTAACAGTGCACTTAGGAGAGAGGGAGAGGGAGACAGGGAGAGTGAAGCTGAAATGTCTCACAGGCTTTATTTGACATTGTAAGCAAATTTAGTTCTTGGAAAGGTTGCCAGATGGGTGCCCAGAGACTAGGCTCTTCAGCTCGTCCACTAGAAAGGAAACAGTAGGCAAAGCTATTCACAGAAGGCCCTTCCCACAACCACCAAGGGGGACTGGAGGAGCCTGTGGTTTGTGGGAGCCTCGCTGGGTCTCCGGACGGCTCAGCGGGAGGGTCTGAGTTCACATAGTCACAAGTTTGTCCACAGAAGCTGTTCACGTAAAAAGATCGGGCAAAGAGCGTGTCTTCCTTGGTGTGATGGTTAATTTTATGTGTCGACTGAGCTGGATCAAGGTGCCCAGATATTTGGTCAAACATTATTCTGGATGTTTCTATGAAGGTGTTTTTTAGGGAAGATTAACATTTAAATTGGTGGACTTGGAGGCCCTCTCCAATGTGGGTGGGCCTCACCCAACCAGTTGAAGGCTTAAATCGAACAAAGACTAAACTCCTCCAAGCAAGAAGGAATTCTGCCAACAGACAGCGTCCAGACTTGAACTGCAACTCTCCCTCGGGTCTCCAGCCTGCTGGCCGACCCTGCAGATTTGGGACTTACACCTTCACAATCACGGGAGCCCATACCTTAAGTTACATTCCTCTCTTTATGTGCGCACGTCCTGTTGGGTCTGTTTCTCTGGAGAACCCTGGCTGGTACACCTAGGGACCAAAGTCAGGTTCAGAACCGACTCCGACTGTCCATGGACCCTTACTGAATGCCCGCCTAGAGAGTCAGGGGATACAGGAATGAAAGGTGCGGCTCCCAATCTTAAAGAGCCCCCAGTTGGGAAGTTAGGTAAGAAAATCCTGAATCCTGTTGCAACGTGACAGGGTGACATGGGGGAGAGCAGTGATGCGACCCCAAGAAGGCTTATAAGAGGGAGCTGACGCCCGGCCTGGGAGCACCAGAGCTGACCGGGGAAAGCAAGTAGAATCGCCCAGGTGGGCCCAGGTGACGTGAGCAGCACGAGCAGCACTGGGCAGGCCATTTTTCCACAAGACGTGGGGAAGACAGAGCGGGAGAGTGACATGGAAGGAAGCGAGCCTCGCTGGCTGGCCCCCGGAGGCTGATTTGCAGGTAGCTGGATGGATGATTCTCTCTGATGCTGAAGACGCCCAGTGGCATGGGCTGAATGAGCTCACCTCAAATCAGTCTGTTGAAGCCCTGACCCCTAGGACCTCAGAATGTGGCTGCATTTGGAGATGGGTCTTTAAGGAGGTGATTAAGTTAAAAGGGAGTCGTTAGGGTTGACCCTAATCTAATACCACTGCTGTCCTTATCAGAAAAGGAAGCTAGGACACAGACACACACAGAGGGAAGACCATGTGAGGACAAGGGAGAAGGCAGCCATCGGCCATCCACAAGCCAAGGAGAGAGACCTCAGAAGAAACCAACCCGGCTGACACCTCAATCTCAGACTTCCAGCCTCCAGAACTGTCAGCAATAAGTCTCTGTTGCATCAGCCCCCAGCCTGTGATTCTCTGTTATGGCAGTCTGAGCAAATGGAGTGTGCCTGCCCTAACCAGCCACTCATTTATGAAACGTTTACTGAGCATCTACTTGGTGCCAAGCTTGTTCTGGGCACCAATAAAGAAGACTTTGTCTCCAGGAGGTTATGTTCTGATCAGGAAGACAGACAATTTAAAAACAGGAAAGTACTGAATGAGCAGGAAGATTTCCGATGGTTATAACGGCTGAGAAGGAAAAGGAAGAGGGTGGTGCAAGAGAGGAAGGTCAGGGAAGGAGCTGATTTAACCAGGACCATCAGGGAAGGCCTCCGTGAGGAGAGAACTTCTGAGCTGAGCCCTAGAAGACAAGAACGGGCTGCCAGGGGCAGAGAGTACCTGGAAGACAGGACAGGCCTGAAGGGCGGGGTGGCCCTGGTGTGTCTGGGCTGCTGGAAGCCCAGGGTGCTGAGAGCTCACTGAGTGCAGAGTAGAGGGAACATTAGTGGATCACGAATCTCCTCCAGGTGAGAAGTGTGGTTCATTCATCTTTGTGTGATATCTCCTTCCCTTGCCTCAGTGGAGGAGAGAAGGAAATGAGGGAGGGAGGGAAGGGAAAGAAACTTACTTAAGGAATAAAGTGCTTTATATGGGAGCAGAATACCAAAATCACAAGATACGTTTGTTTTTCTGAGCTGCAAAGACCAGAAAAAAACAAAAAGAAAAAGGAGCAATTGGACTTTACAGGAGAAATGCACAAGCATCTCCCCCTTGGCACAGCTCTGAGCTGCCTGA
>CAUYSK010111385.1:0-60541 GCA_963575035.1 Avahi laniger
AGACTTAATAGTTTTGTATTCTGCAAGTGTGTATTTCATCGCTGCTTCCTTTGAAGTCAAAGTCTCATCTCTTTGTAACTAGAATGGGTTTTGAAGAAACAAAACTTCAAGAGCTTCAGATGGGCAATAAAAAGTGCTGTAATCTTCTGCAGGAGAGAAGTGATTTATAAGGCAATGTATTTTTTATGACACATCAATGTTTGCAACAGACCAGGCCAGTAAGTAAGAAGTGTGGATTTAAAAGGAAAGAGCAGTGACATAACTTTCCTTTACAGGTGTCATTTGGCTTAAAACAACCTCTGCTCACCCAGTGACTGAATCATTTTGGATGTGCGCGAGCGAGGTTGATGTAACAACTGTTCCTTCTTCCGTCTATGTGTGGGAGCCAGCACCTCTCTACCAAGATGGTTTTCAGTGAAAGAGGAATAAAATGATCTGTGCATGTCTGTTTGACAGTGGTGCTAAACCAGCTTTTGGGGCCTCAGCACAGCTATGTCTCTGCCATGATATACCCACTTTAAAAAGAGGCAGCAGAAAATAATGATTAATAGTGTGGATTACGTAGTAAAAAAACCCTGTGTTCAAAAGCCACTTCTGCCACATATATGTTAGATTTACATGACCTTAGGCAAATCACTTAGTTAACATGTATGCACCTCAGTTAATTCACATGTAAAAGGGCATAATAAAGCCACTTGAGAGGATTATTTTATAGATTGAGTAATGCTGTATACTTGAAACGCGTAGCCCAGTGTCCAGTGCATAGTAAGTAATCTTAAGCTTGACATTATTTTTCAGTCATTTACAAACTATTTATTGAATAACTACTACGAACCGATTTACAAGTGTAGTTTGTGTGTGTATATCCTCAAAGAATGTGTGTATATCTGTCAAAGAATGAAGCACACCCCCATACCGCCTCTGCATTATATGGAAATGTATAATTAGAGCTTTTAAGCATTTTCTAACCACCAGCACATTAGCAAACAACAAACACCACTGCACGGTGCAGTGTTTGTTTACTTGGCAAAATGCAGATAATGCAGCTGCTTCACACAACAGTCAAACAGGGGCTGTGCTGACTGCAGAGTGAATTGAGCCCTGGGACTATATTTAGTTAGAATGTGACATCATTTTAGAACTTGAATTATCTGAATCATGCATTTTAAATAAGTTTGTTTTGTTATTCTAAAAAACCTGGATAATCAAGTAAATGTCCCTGCTCTTCCTGACTGTGTGAACTTAAAACTGTTTGAACTTAAAACAAAAAGGGCTATAAAGTAATTAATTTCAAAATCCATAACATCTACATCATGACATGGCTAGCTGGGTCAAAATATATGTCCTGGAACATAATAACCACATGCTATAAAATATAATTGCTATAACAGTATAGGCCAATAAGGTGAGTCTTCATTCTGTCTACAGACATTAGCATTATGAGAGATTTCCCTATGGCAATTACATAGTTAGTGAAATACCATTAAGCATATCTTTCCATGTGTAGTTATGGTTGTGTCTATATGATACTGAACATCTGTATGAAAATCAAAAAGTTCAATCAACTCTCCAGATGTCCCCAACTATCAGTGTGTCTGGCTTATGGACAAAACAGCTGGACTTAAATTTTTTGTTTCATTTTCTTCCAGATGTTAGTCTCTTATGGACACAACCTTTTTTTGAGTTCTTTCCTATCACTCACCTTTGAGATTATAACTAAATTACTAAAAACCAGAAAGGCTTACCATATAAATTTGTGTCTCCTATGTTGAAGGATACTATTAGCCAAAAATCTGCTAGGTCATATATGCATACTAGTTTTTAAGACAGCAACAATGAAAAATTGAACAGCAGAGAGAACACAGAACTAATTTGGTTCAAGAAATAAAATCTTCTCTATGTTTGTGTTTATAGAAAAATGTGTGATCTGATATTGGTGAGTTCATATTTTTTTTAAAAAATCGAGGCAGTGTGGTATAAGGGAAGACAAATGTATTGGCATCAGAAAATCTTGGGCATGAGTTCAGATTCTGTCCTTTACTTGTGACATTATGATCCTTAATTTCCTCTAAGGTGATCAACCATCTCAGTTTGTCTGGAACTCTCCAGTTTTAGTAATAAAAGTCCCATGCCCTGAAAAATCCTTCAGTCCCTGGCAAATAGATAATTGGTCACCCTAATCCTCATCTATAAGATGAAGGTAGTAATAACTTCCTCACAGAGTTGTACTGCAGAATGATGAGTAAGTAAAACATCTAGCACAGCCAAGAACAGGGTCCCCGAATGGGACCTATTATTATCATTATAAATCTCACTCACATTTCCTATTCTGTTCTCTCTCAGAGCACAGGCTCTTTTGTTTCCATTTTGTTCAACACAATCAACACTTCACTCGCACTATCATAGTCACTCCAACTGATGCCATCTCATTCCCCAAAGCACTTTAATTTCTATGTTGTATTCCCCATCAGTGACTCAACGGTCATGAGCTTTACGTCATCCTCGCTGGAATCCAAAGGACAATTTTTTGTTTCTTACCATGCAGACCTAATATGCTGCTCTAGTTCAGATGTAGAGTATGAAACCTCCTGTGCCCACAGCAAGCCTGACACACACGGGTCCTTGACAGACACTTGTGAAATGAAAGAAGGGTTCATAAACAAGGAATAGAAGAATACAGATGAGTTATGGCAAACCAATAGCATGAACAACAGGTTGTGGCCCTTCTCTTCTCTATAAACTCATCTTTTCTATCATGGATTTCCATTTACTTCCTACTGAAACATTCCTTACTGTCTTTCAGGAGTCATCCAGGTGTATTTCCTTTCCAGACCCAAAATTTCCAGTATTCTTAGCCTAGTCTGCGCCCTTTCTGACTCTATATTTCTCTTTGGTTCTCAAGCCTCTGAATGCTCTCCTGCTGTGTTGAAACATCCACTGGCCAAGTCTAGCCTCATCATTTGATCCAGCTTCAAACTCAAAGAATGTCCTCTTGAATCTTTCAGATTTCTCTCTTCACTGTATCCTATCCTCTGCATTACTCATTTTCCTGTGCCTGCCTTTCAACAGAGTCATGCCCCTGCTTCCAGCCCTTCCATTGCCTGCAGTCTCAGAGGCTGAAGTCAGACATAAATAGCAACAGGCAATCAAGCCACATCCTTTCCCTTCTCCGTCTTGCAACTTTGGACCCACCTTCTCCCAGCCTAATGGGTCCCACCCAGTATCTAACCTACCATGATGGTCTCAGAGTGCTAGCTGCCAGAATTACATGGACCTAGGTTTTGAATAACAACTCTGCCATTTACTGCAGTGTGAAATTAAATGGGTGTTTTTGTTTTTCTGAGCAGCCTCAATTATTCCTTTGATAATGTGGGGATAAGAATCATACTTGTAACAAAATGAGAATAATAATTATGGGAATCAAATGAAGTCATATACATAAAGCTTGTCCAAGACAGTTCACTCACTTCCATTCATCCTAATATGCCATCATTTCTAATCTAAGGTTGTCTATGTCATTTCTTGAAATTCTGTGGGAGAAAATAATTGTGAGAATTCTGGAATGTATTTCCCCAAGTACTTTGTTCTGCCTTTGGTAAACTCTTAGTATCTATTACCGGACTGATTCTAGAGGCAATATAGAACTCTATTCTGTTAGAAGATCTGAGCTGGGGAGGGGATTAGGACCAAGGCATATAGGTGGTGCAAGTTATTTTAAAAATGAAAATATGAGAACTATATAAACAAAAGTCCTCAACGGGGACTTTTTGGAACCACAGGAGAGAAAGAGGAAAGTTTATACTTCTGACCTCTCACCTTAGCATTTTTCTTCCTTCCACTTTCAAGTAGTGAATAATCAACGTGTCAAAGTTCATTTAGATCTAAATCCAATTAAGTCTGACCTTAGGGATAGTTACTCATAGCTCCCAGCAGGTGTGTGCTTGGAAGAAATCGTCATCTGTGCCCTTTGTTCAATTTTTAAATTACCCACGTTTATGGTCCTGACCGATTAAGCCTAACAACACCGCCCATTGAATGTCCAAGGAGAACAGCTGTTGGTTTAAGCATCTAGACATTTGTGCTGGAAAGGATTTTAAGAAAGAAATCACCTCTCTCTGTTTACTCCACATGGAATAAATCTGAGAGTTGAAAATTTTCTATAGTCTTTAACTAAATCCTTATGCTAGTTACTGGCCCAAGGGTAACATTACTTAGCCACTATGGCCCTTGGTGTCGTCATCTGTGCAGTGCTCTGCAAGATTGTTGTGAGGATCAGAATTAAGATAGGTAATTCCAGTGGCACAATACCTGACACATAGTAGATGCTCAAGTAGTGATATTCATTATTAATATAATTGGTACTGTCAAGACATTTACCAGGAATTTCAAAGATCAGGTCAGTATTCACTGTGGCAAAAAAACCGTGTGTGTGTGTGCATGCATGCATGTATGCGTAAGTGCGTGATTTCGATCAATTCTTGTAGGTATCTTCCATTAATAGAGCCTATTATTTTAGAAGTCATGTTCCAAAATATCTTAATTACAGATGCTCATAATGGTTTCTGTTAAGTAAAGGAAGAGAAAGGTGCAGCATAGGTGAGCCCCTGTGAAGATTCTGGAACTCTACTAGGTACTTATTATATATTTTCTTATCTATTTCTCACAATTTCCTTGTAAAGTATTATTATTTCCATTATACAGAAGAGACAGACACAGATATGATTAAAAGCACAGATTCAAACCAGGTCTAAATAACTCTAAATCACTTTCTACTTTCTTGGAGATCAGATCAGAAGACCTGGCTTCTGGTTTCAGCTTTCCCCCTAAAAATTTGTGATCATCAACAAGTTACCTCATTACTCTGCTCTGAAATTTTCTAATCTATAAAACAAGGGAATTGGATTGGATCATTTTAAAAATCTTTTCCAGAACTGTAAGTTTAAGGTAAGATATTGTGAAATAAATCTCAAAATAAGTCTAATCAAGGAGAAATAAAATGAAAGTGCCACCTCTCCGTATTTAGTCAATGAGTCAAAAGTATTTCTTTGACTGTTCATTCTGCTTGTTACTATAAAGGGAAAAAGGAAAAAATAGAAGACCCTGTTGGTTCTTGCCTTGACATACTTTTTCCAGACTGCTTTTATTTGCACTCTCGTTGACCTCTGAGGCAAAATCTTCAGGATGCCAGAGCTCTTCTCTTCTCGCCTTATTTTTCTACCAGCCTGCGTAGCGAGAGGCAGCGCAGTCCAATCCAGCAGGATAGAACTTGGTTCCTGGTGAGAAATCTGATAGGTGCCTTCCTTCTCCTTTCTGTCTTTCTCTTCCTCCTGTAAGAAGACAGAAAGAAGAGTCCAGGAGAATGTCTGGAAAGTTAAATGAGGCTCTCTCTCCACAAGAGGAATGGCCAAACAACCACAGAGGAAACTATGATTGGATGAGTCTTCAGCTCTCCGTGAATTTATTCCTGTTCTGTGCTGTTTCTTCCTTTCTCCGGTCAATTCTATTTGCCCTTAAGATCCACGTCTTGGAAGCTTCTTCAAACTGTCCACAATGGCCCCACCTCTCACTCCTTCCACTATGTTGTGCTTCCACACTTTTAGAAAAGCACATACATTGGCTTGTGGTTAGTTGTCGTTACATCTGTCCTTTATTTAAATTTAGACCACTGTAAATATATCAGTGCAGTGTGATGTATCGTAAGGCTCTTCCATTATCTCGTACTGCAGGAACTCTATGTCTACATCATGATCATTTACAGAAACCTTGTAGAAAGAAGGTATGCTTATGTTCGAGAGGAAAAACGTGCCTAGCTTTAATAAAGCCTAATATATCTGGTCTAACCAAGTAGATATATTAGAAGTCAGTTCTTTATTTTAGAAACATATTCATGGAGAACATCTTTTAAGACCAAACTAATCTATTCAATATTAATGTGAATGTATAAAGATTTGATTAATATACAATTTTTCAGGAATAATCTCTCTCACTAGACTCTTAGCTCCATGAGAGCAGGGAACAACATATTTGATTTCTTTTCCATTATATCCCCAGTGCCTGGAATACAGTAAGTGCTTAATAAATATTATTGAAGGAATGTATAATTGAAAGAAGGAATGATCCTTTTATAGTTCATAAGCATGATGATTGGGTTTTCACAAATATGTGTGAGATGTGTCTCCCTCAAACCCTGTTACAACGTCAGCATATTACTTCTCTGATGTGAAAAAAAAATGAATAATTACAACTATTATTAAAATGAGGGAACACAGTATGTTGCCAGTCCCTGCTGCCTATCAGAAATGACCTTAAAAATAGTGTAGGCTAATGAAACAAAATACATTAAAATATTTTAATTCTTTATTTCCTGTTTGGATAAATGTGTTGTTATATACATCAATAATCACTTCTTGGTAGTGCTTGAGAATAAAAAGTAGCAGGCATGAGTTGACAGAGAAAAAAAGTGCAGGGTACCTGGACTATTTGCTTGTTTGCTTGCCTTTGCAGTAATGACATTATTCCTAATATGCATCCTCAGAATAAACAGTACTAGTTAGCTCTGAGCAGTAACAATTTTGTTCAATAAAAATAACGGCATTAAAATCAGTAAGTAGGAGTTGATTCTATGCTGTGCTACATTATCATCTTCATGAAAGAGAAAAGACAGAAGCAGGTGTCTGCTGATTTCCACAGATAACACCAAAGGAAGATGAGCCAGATCTAGAATTGAAGGCTCACTTAGAAAAACCAACTCGAGAGAGGATCTCAAATCTCTCCTTATCTCTCGGACAGTTGCCATTAATAGGCAGTTTATTCAGTGATTATAAAGGTGGCTACCATCCCGGCTTGCATCAAATATCGCCAGGTAAATTGCTGACAGAATACATTGTGGAGTTTCTCAGAAAAATTGCCATCTTGGTTCCCTTATAGTTTAGCTGCTTTTCACCCAGGAAACACCCCACCATTATTTGAAATGCTACATTTCAGACCTGACAGCAAACATAGGGTGTATTTTTTCTGTAAACAACATTACAAATAGGGCTGAAAATGTTTACATTGAAAATTCTGACTTAAGCAGTGAGACCAAAATGGCTCCCTTTCTGTCAATAGGTTGCTCAGCTTTTGTGATTTGGAAGGATCACTCTTCTCTCATTAGATATTTTTCCCTATCTAGAAACATGTGAGAGGGGTTTAGAGCAGTCTCATAAAATGGACGATGAGAGATGTGGCTTCCAGATTCAGTCCATCTGTGTTTCTATGAGTAAAATTGAAGCAACATCTAATGAGCTTTAATGTTGCAAGGTTATCATACCAAATTAAAAGCAGTTAGCAGGAACTCCTAGATCCATGATTCTGTTTAAAATCATTAAAATTAAATAATATTCCTCCCCTAAAAAAGTTTATGATATTTTAATAAGTCTATAACTCACAATTGGGATAGGGAGGTGAACATTAATCATAAAGAGACATCCAAAACTAAAATAATAACCAGGGCTGACTGCCACTGGCCAGTGAGCTCCGTGATAATGAACCAGTAACCTGACTGTGTTTTTTTCGTCATCATTGTGCCCCCAGTATTTTGCGGAGTGCCTGGCACACTCAGTAGATAGTTGATCAAATACATGAAAGAAGACACAAATGAATAAATGAAAAAATGAATGAATGAATGAATAAATGAATGCAGAGCCAAGCCCACTGGGCCCATTCACATTGCATGTTCACTACTCATTACTGCCTCTCTCCCTAAATGCCCAGCACTTTTATTTTCCGTGAAACCAGGATAACAGGAACATCAAATACAGCTTTAATGAGGATTCCCCATCAGTCCAATCACCTGTCTTATAGCTAGCAGATCTCATTTACATGAGTTCGTAATGGGTTCAGGAAAGGAACCCATTGTCTGCGGGACAGTATATGCCTGCAGACACCTGTGGGTCCAAGCCGCTCTCTGGAATATAGAAAGGTGCATTCTTTAAAGGAAGTCTGAATGCATGTAACTTAGGCCTGCTCTTCCCTCCTTGCCCAGGGTTAAATAAGTGTTCCACACTGGCAACAGAGTAAAAGTTCATATTACTGACCAGGAAATCCTGGTAAACACAGAAATATAACCAACAGTGGCCTAGGGGAGATATAGGATTGGCTTCTACCCAGAGTCATCAAAGGTACAGTTGTGGCCATTCTTTCTTGTGCTTGCAGCCAAGGGGGATAATAAAGTGCAGAGAATTAAATTAGTAGAGCACTTTTCTTTTCCTCTTAAGCATACACATCTCCTCATTTACTTTCCTTCTTCTTTCTTTGTTCTTCACCATCCCCCACCCTGGTTCTACACACTGGTCCTATGTCTTATAATTTGTCTGGATAGTCACAAAGGCAGCTGAGAGCACAACAGGTACACAAGTCATTTTATTTCCCACCAAGTATTGTCTGTGCCTGGAATGAAGAACTGCACAGAAGGACACGGCATGGACCAATTCCACTGCTTTCCAATTTCCTACAAATGATCCAGGTATTAGAAACACTAAGACACGGCATTTCATAAAGTTCCTTCAGATGACTTCCTGAGAAATAAGCACTGTCTGGCAATGTAAACTATGATCTTCAAATATGATTAATATATACCACCTCTAATGGCTGTAAAGCACTTCATCTTCGAACCCAATTATATAAGCGGCACGCTGGTGGGTAGCATAACAACTTCCCTTGAGACCGTCAGTATCAACAGCCAAGGAAGGATTCTACCCTCCTTCTTTCCACGCCACTTCAGGTGGATAATGAGCAACACTTTCCTAGAGTTATGTCAGTAGACACCTTTATTCCTACCCAACATCCTTCACAGGCTTCATGTTTAAGAAAGTGAGAACTGAATTATCTGAGAAGAGTTGGAGACACTTATTTGTAATGTTTAAATGGGAAAGGGGCAAAGGACGATATAATGCCCTCTGGAAACTTGGTCTATTGGCCTGTCTCATCGGTGAATGTAAAATGTCACTGAGGGTTATCATTCTTAGAAAATGTGGCTGAAAAATATGTCCAATTTAACTGAGATATGAAAGTTCTTTTGCATGTTTTTGCTGATAAACTTCTATCATTTTGTCAGTAGAAACAAATATGAATTTTTATAATTTGCCCTATTGTCAGAAAATAACCATTAATAAATCAAAATAACAAAATATAATATGCTCACTAAAATATTTAAATCTATGTAATTTAATAAGCTAATTTATTTTTGCTGGAAATCCTTTAGAGTAGGAGAAATAAACTGGCACTATGAAAGTCTCCTGAGTGTCAGTGTCTCATAAAATTCTAAAAACAGTTAAAAATGAGATGTTTACCTATTTAGGTAGATTAAGCAATGTTTAATAAACCATTAATTTGACATAGAAGTTACCCTGGGTTACTTTTTGGAACAAGGCCCAGATTATGCTGCTTCTAATTTGGCTAATATAAATTATTTAAAATGTGAAACAGGATAGTAAAGGAAGGAAACAAGAAGGATACATTTAAAGAAACACATTTAAAACACAATCTATTCTGACTACCTATCAGGTCATCTTCTTGAACTTTGCAACTTTTAAAGATGTTTGCAAACATACTTATATTTTTTATATTAAATATTGAAAACAAGTTCTCATTTGCAAAGGGTACCAGGTCACTTGGTAAAGTTTTACTGCATTGCTAAAGAACATTAAGTGTGCTGAGTTATTTTTGCAAGTAAATTTCCCAGATTTCAATGGTCAGAGTATATTAACTTAGTATTATAAACCAATGAATTCTTTCTGACTAGATTTCTGCCAGGAGCAAAAAACGAAACTTTTAACCAGGAAATGACGAAGCTCCAAATTCTTCTAAGGATATTGCAGTAAAGTCATTATTCTGTAATATTATAGCGCATGACCATTACAAAGGAAGTTTACAGGCACAAAGAGATTTCAGAACTTATAACATTTTTTCCCACAGAAAACCAGATTCCTGTTCTATTTCCAGAGTTTAAAGGAAAGGTAAACTGATATTTAGCAGATTACAGGTTTTTCATCAGCTCATTTGGTTTGATGACTATTCCCTAACATACACCTCAAGTGTATTATTAATAAAACAAGTCTGAGTAGATTTTTTCAGCTGTGTCTTATGAGCTGTTTAAATAACAACAACAACAACAATACACACATACACACGTACATGCTCAGGCTCTTTTGGTTTAGGTTAACCTATTAGAGAATATTAGAGCAAAAGTGGTAGAACACAAAATCAAGCCAATTCTGTGTTCTCTTCTCTTAATTATATGCTCACTTACTAAAGTATTGAAAGGAGGAGATGTAGCAGTTACAATACTGTGAGCCCCAAGGAAGAGAAAATCCAACAAAAATGTTACTTAAGCAACAAGAACACTTATTATCTCATAAGAAATCCAGGGAGAGGGCTTCAGGATTGGTGAATTCAGTGGCTCAGCACCACGAAGAATTTGATTTCCCCCACCTGCCCATCTTTCCACATGTCACACAACAACTGTAAGAAGTGAGTCTAATTTTCTTTGTTATGAGGAAAGTGGGGCTCAGAGAGATTAAGGCATGTGCACAAAGTTACTCAGTTAAGTGGCTAAGCCAGGATTTCAGCCCACTCTGGCTGAGTCTAAAGCTTATTTCCCTAATCACTCTAAAATCATAAAATCCATTGTAGATGTTAAGCATTATCTAAGGAAATGAGGTGATGCTTATTATTAAGCATAATAATGTACATGAGCATCCATACAACTAAATCTGCTTATTTTATAACTGTCAGCTCCCTGTTCCTGCTATATAATTTTGTAAATACACATTGAGGTGCCTTCCTTATGCTTAAAATATGGTTGTCAATGGTCATAACATCTTAGAGGGAATATGAACTGAAGCACAAAGGAATCAGATAGAGTTCCTAAAGGTATTCTGCTAATCTTAAGTTTATTGTGATTGTATTAGAACTTCTAGAGAGCTTTCTCATCAATATGAGAGAGAGCCAGATTAATAAGCAATTATGTTGTTTATCATAATTAACTTTAATGCATGCATGATTGGCAGTCTACTATTTCATTTAGTCACCTCCAAAACCTTAAAAGGAGATTATTTTTATATTTATTTTACAAATGGGTGATTATCTTCAATGTGCCCATGTATGGTTGTATAGGTTGAAGACTGCACCACTGTATATCATGGCCCTAAATATTTCAGTTCTCCCCTATGCCACTCTTGCTCCGTCTGAGGGAATTCCTTCACCATCCATTAGAAAAATGTTCTCCTTTTTTTGTTTTGAAGAGTCACTGGAATCACTAACTTAGATCAGAACAGATATCTAGACCTTGTCTCCGAAACATTTATCGAACACTTCTAGAAGCCAGGTTCTGCACGGCAGTTTCAAGAACATGATTTTACATAGTCTGCACAATCACCCTGTGAAATAAATACCATTATCTCTGTTCTACAGACAAAAATATATGAACTATGGGGGTTTTAACAGCTCGCCCTGTCACACAGAGCTATTAACAGAGTTAGACATTATGTTCTCTCAACTCCAATGCAATTTGCACTATGATAAACTAGGGAAGAGATAAAAAGTCATTAGGAGAACAAGGTAACCAAGTGCTTGGCTGGCCAGAAGCACTGAGGGGTTTGGGATCAGCATGGAGAGTATGAGATGCTCAGGAGAGGTATAGAGTGGAGAGAAGGAACAATAGTGGGAAGGCCAGTGAAGACCTTTCCCAGTCTTTTCTTTTTTCCAGAGTCAGACTTTATAGTTTGGCCACTTCCTTGTCTATCCCAGATTCATTTGGTGGTACTCAAGTTGGGAAACTGCAAAAACAATTCTATTCAACTGTCATCACAAGTTATGAATGTCTACAAGGAACAAAGAGCATCCTGCTCTATCTTGGTTTGAAAAGAAAGAAAAAAAATCTGTTTACAATTGAAGCACTTTTTGTTTTTGTTTTTGTTTTTCCCCACAGGGTCTCACTCTGTCACCCAGTCTGGAGTTCAGTGGCGTGATCATAGCTTACTGCAGCCTTGAACTCCTCAGCTCAAGCAATCCTCCCACGTAGGACTACAGGCACACACCAACATGCACAGCTAACTAAAAAAAAATTTTTTTTAGAGACGGGGTCTGCTATGTTGCCTACCCTGGCCTTGAATCCTGGGCTCAAGCTATCCTTCTCCCTCAGCCTCTTGAGCTGCTAGGATTACAGGCATGAGCTACTGCACCCAGCTTTACAGTTGAAAGTTTTATATTTGGCAGGGTCGCCACGCAACTCATGGGCAAGTCACTGAACCACAGGCTAATAGTTTTATCAGCCATTAAATGTGGATGGTAAAATGGAAACATTCTTAATGGGTTGTGAATTGTTATTCATTCATATATGGGGGCAATATGGAAATGCTCAAGGGAAACACGTATTATATTGTCTTATTAAATTTTTACCCTAAATTCAAAAGTTATAAATAAGATCACTCAAAATCTAGATAAGATGTAGTTGTGCCCTCCAAGCCTGGAAGGACATGAAGGCTCTGCCAGTATGATTAAAGTCTCAGTGTTAATGTTTTAAAGAGTAGGTTCACACACACAATCTAGAAAAGAGAATACAAATGCGTTTTATTATTCACATGTGGTAATCTGTCAGTTCATATGGAGTCTGCCACTGATGGCCTCCAGGAGATTATTTTGTATCTTGCCTCCCTCTCTTTTTTATTTCCTTTTTTTTTTCTTTTCTTTCTTTTTTTTTTTAAGATGGGGTCTTGCTCTACACTGTCCAGGCTGATCTTGAACTCCTGGCCTCAATGATCCTCCTGCCTCAGCCTTCCAAAATGCTGGGATTATAGGCATGAGCCACTATGCCCAGCCTATTTCTTGTCACTCATATTTCCCTGCAGGGTAGTAGACTCATGTGCCTGACGCCAATAAGACCTAGTCCCCTGATTCTTTCTTTAGAGTCAACCACCTATATAATAAACACTCCTTTTGTTACTATTTATTGAAGCTCAGAGTATAATTTCCAGGCCTCATTAAGATGAAATAGATGACAGTGCAAAGGAAAGAAGAAAATTAAAGAGACAGAGAAAAAAGCAATTCATTCATCACTCATTCAAAAGTCAACACATATTTACAACTGACCTGTTATGTGCCAGTCATCATTCTAGGAACTGTGAATATACAGGAAATCAATCCTGTTTGATCCCTACCCTTGGGAAGCTTATATTCTGGTTGAAAAGAGACAATAAAATAATTAAAACAACCATGTATAACATGACAGCCAGCAATAATTGCTCCGAAGAAAAATTACGCAGGGCAATAGGATAGAGATGATGGGGGTGGTAATATTTTATGCCAGAGGGCCAGTGAGTGTAGCCTTGTATATAAAGATTCCTTCATTCAGTATTTATTGACTGCCTTTGAAGAGCTGGGTACTGTGCAAGATGTAAGATGAATAAGACATGGTCCCTGCCCTCCAGGAGCTGACAGCTCTGTGGAGAATCTCACCACCTGCTCCATTAGGCAGACAGATTATAAGTCTCAGGGCACTGCTGCAGTAGCATCGTACACAGTGACCAATTTGAACAGATTGTAAGTATTCCAAAACTCACAGTGGTTTCCATAAAATAATTCTCACTTCAAGCAAACATTTTCAGTTGGTGAGTAACTCTATTTTCCACTGACAGCACTCATATTTGAGGGCTTTCTTAATGCAACAATGATTCGTTTTTCTAATTGGTTGCCAAAGATTGTTTGGGTCCTTATTGAAATGTACTTGTTTAACTCCCCCAAAGCAACTTGGCTGGTTTCTTGTTGTACTGGCAAATGCTGCCTCCTGTACTGAAAAATTTGTTCTTTCTGAAAAACGTGGACTGTCCCTGGATGGTTTTCATTAAAATCATAGATTAAAAAAAAAAAAGAATTATAGATTTTTTTAAAAAGTAAGTGATAACAGAACTTTTTCAGCCAGATTTACATAAATGTAATCTACATCCTGAATGTTGTGCCATTTTATCCTATTTCCATCATGTTTTGTGCACATACCTGGCTCAAAATTTCCTTATTCGTTGAGAAGACAGAGAAAAGTATAATTATGGTCAAAATACTAGCTTGTATAAACAAGGTGTTTTCTTTGTTGTGTTTTTAATACAAGCTCCACATCCTCGGCCTTACAAAGGTTGTAATAATATAACACTGTTAACACGAAAACGCTACCATGTGATAGAACAACGCTGAGCAGAGAAGTCTTTGTTTTCCTGAAGACAGAGCCTTTTTGATAGGGGCCGGAGATCATATCACACACAGTTGCTCCGGAGTAAAGGACACAGACTTGCCGATCTCTCTGCTGGCACAGGAGAGGATAATCCACTCACTCTGCAGGCTCCATGTTGGAACCTTCTTCCTCTTCACATTCTCACTGTCAAATTCCTGACCCTTTGCCATAGTTAGGGGACCTAGGAGAGGAAATTATTTTGGCTAGGCTGCGACATAAGCACAGGTGGTGCCACTTGTTATAAACTTTTCAGTTTTTGTTGGAGCCACGAGCCGACTTTACAGCGGCCTTTGAGTGGTTTGCTCTGTCAGGGAAAGGGAAGCAGGGAGCTTTTGGCCGTGGCTGTTGATTGATTGCATTGCTGCGGGTTTCCACGGGCTGCCATCTTGCAGAGGACACATTTCCTCTCAGTGGTGCCTCAGGACGACGGTGCCAACCTGGATCACAGCTTGGCTACAGACAAACATCCTCATTTCCTTAGACTCCAAACAGTGGATTCGAGCAGTTCTTTATATTCTGTGTTGAAGAAATTTCACACTAAATTTTGAATTATGTTGAGCTATTCCTTTTTTTCACTGTACCAAGGTAAAATCAATTTGTCATCAGTTGTGTCTTTTTCCTACACGTCAGAGTCCTTCTCATTGGTAAAGTTTTTACTCTTATCACGACCTTTTATATAGCAACTTCCATTGCTATGATCATCTCAGCTTTAGGGGTAAATGACAGGCAGGAATTTTGCTATCAAAGTTACTTCCAAAGGTCATGAAAAGTCAGTCACTGGATAAGATCAAGAATTTAGTTCTAAATATAAACTCTTCCTCGGCATTTACAAATAATAATTTTAAATAGGTCTACCAAAGTCTAACTCTATTGTAAAATTCCCCATAGAAACTCTGCTCCTTCCTAAATATTCCATTTTCTAAGCATATTACTCAAGGTGGAATTTACTTCATTAGAGCTTAAGTAGCTGATTCTGGGGCCTAGGTGTGTGCCCCACATTTCCTTGGTGATAAGATGCTAACAAAAAAAAAAAACTTCCATTTTTCAGCTCTGTGTACTTTGTTTCAGAGAATATACTGCAATTAAGTAGTTTTTCAGAATGGCCTTCCCAGGTAGGAAGGATGTTCCAGTTGTTGGCAGGTTTGGCTTGGGTTATGCAGTTTATTTGTTTGGGTTGTATGTTTTGAACATATGCCCAGGGCTTTTAAAAAGAGTGATGGGAACATTTGTACAAATGAAATTGAAAGCAAGAGAACAGCCATCGCCAACACTTTAATTATGAACCTAGCAACATGTGTACTTATTTAAGAGTTTAAAGGCTATAAGACAAAACGGAGGGAAAGGAGGGGGCCCCTGGTGGTCTCAAGCAGGATGACTGCTTTTTTTTCTTAGCAGGCAGGTAACAAAAGGCATAAAGCCCTTCTACCCTTTTGGACGCCCAAAGATATGGCAAACCGCCCCGTGTCCTTTTCCGCAGTATCCTTTTCACTTTGAGGCACTGTCAGGAAAGAGGGTAAACTTTTGAGGCAGCCAGGGTGGTCATTTATGTCAGGTGACTAAGTGTCCTTCCTCCTCTACCAGTGTTTCCTTCAAGGTCATAAGGGCCAGCTCATCACAAGGTGTTGAACTCCCGAGAGTGCGTGTGTGTGCATGTGAGTGTGTTTGTGTTCATGTCCGTGTCTTATGACCTTTATTGCTTTCTATTGCCTAAGGGGGAAAATGCCAAACTCTTTGGAACCTCTCTTTGACAGACAAATTTCCCAGAAACTGTAACCAGACTAGCTGGAGAGTTGTTACGTACCAGGGTTTACTAAGGTCAGGGTGGTGAACCAAAAGAATTTGGAAAGTTTGAGACTTGGGAAGATAGGGTGGTTGACACACACTTTCTTTCCCTGTAATTTTTTAGGGTTTTTTTCCCCTTGCATCTTCGATTCCAGTTAAGTGTATTTCATTCCAGACAGAAAATCAAAATCCTCTCCAGTCTCTGCATGGATTAGGAATAATCATAAGGTTAAAATAACATTGTCTCCTCTCTTAAAATATGTAGTTTTATGCTAAAGAAGGTTTTTTTTGGAGGGGAGGGGTCTGTTGGACTGTCTTTTTTTTAATGTTATAAATGAGATGGTATTTCCAAAGTAGCTATTATGCTGTTGTAATATAATTTAAAAGGAAAGGGATAGCTAGTTAAGAGCGTATCTTTTACTTTTAAGGCTTTTTTTTTTTAATTGATGGAAAAAGATACGTACAGACACAAATAGCTCTCGGCCAATTCTCTCTCCAAGTGTAAAAGCTAGAACTCTCGGTTCCCAAATAGAATGCTAAAGCCCACTGAAATGTCCCGGCAGGTTGCTGGGTTTACACTACAATATCTGGTATAAATTTAATGTAATTACAGCTGCTTGCCGAAGGAAACCGGTGGTCTCTGCAGGTTGTCAGGACCTTAGTTACGGCCAGAAGGGTAGTGGGTGGATTCAATCCCCCACCAGTGCCAGCAGCTAGGAGCTTCCTTCAGAGCAAGGACAATCAACTGTAAGAATAAACCAGCTGTGCAGAGCAGAATTAAAAAGCTTGTTGATTTAGGTAAAATAGTGCCACCTGTGATTTATTTTTTTTTTTTTGCTTTAAAAAAGTTTAGAAGAAAAGGCAAATCATAGAAAAAGGCAGTTAGCTTCTTAGGAAATGCCAGAATCTGCTCAGCTAAACCAGGTTATTTTCCTAGGAGCTATAAAACAAATCAATAAATTTGAATTGAGTTATCACAGTGGTTTTCAAAATTACTTGAAAAGCTTGCCAAACATTCTGACTCCCAGGAACTAGTCCAGAAATTTTGATTTAGAAAGTTTGGATCAATTTATGAGTCTGGGTCATCTGTAAAATGGGTGTTTTGTCACTCAGAAAACTAATAGGAGCATTAGAAGAGATGGATCTCTTAAAGTTCTCTGTGACCTATAAAGGGCCACACAAATATTACTATTTAACTAATATAGTATGGATATTGTTCCTCTTATCTGTTAGGCATTTGTTAACTCTCAGAGAAATAAGTGTGTTCTACTTGTGTATTGATAGTTTTCCTTTTTTTTAATTTTTTTCTTTGAGACAGAGTCTCACTGTGTTGCCCGGGCTAGAGTGCCGTGGCGTCAGCCTAGTTCACAGCAACCTCAAACTCCTGTGCTCAAGCGATCCTACTGCCTCGGCCTCCCAAGTAGCTGGGACTACAGGCATGTGCCACCATGCCCGGCTAATTTTTTCTATATATTTTTAGCTGTCCGATTAATTTCTTTCTATTTTTAGTAGAGACAGGAGTCTCGCTCTTGCTCAGGCTGGTCTCGAACTCCTGACCTTGAGGGATCCACCCACCTCGGCCTCCCCGAGTGCTAGGATTACAAGCGTGAGCCACAGCGCCCAGCCGATAGTTTTCTATTATTAGAGTTCACCAAGATTACTTTCTTCTCAAGAAAATGAATTCCTTAAACCAAAAATTATGAACAACATCTTTCTCTAACCAAAGTAGTAGTTTTGTTGTTCCTGATTTAACTCTGAAAATAACACACAGGCATCAAGACTAGTTCCAATTTGCTTTCAAGGGGGAGGTTTTCAATCTCTCTCTTTCTTTTTCCCTTCCTTTCTTCCTTCCTTCCTTTCTTCCTCCATCCCTCCCCCCCTTCTTTCCTTCCTTCCTTCCTTCCTTCTTTCTTTCCTCTTTCAATCACAGATTTATTTGGGGTGGGGTGGCTGGAATTTAGGCTAGTCTGATGGCATGGCTTCCTCTTTTAATTGGACTGCAGAGAATAAAAATCGTTAGGGGATGTTTGTATTGTATTTGGATAAAAGGGTTTTCCTTAATATGTGTGCCTTGCTCACAGTCCACATTCTTAGAATGACTTGATAGTACATAGTTCACATACCTCACACACAGTGGAAGTCTGAATGAGTGAGCAGTGGGATGAATGGGCATGCATGAAAACTAAGTAATAAGAAATGTTAAAAACACCACAGGAGTATATAAAATTTGGGCGACATTTCCTTCGTAGTTACTACTTATAAAGGAAATTCAGTCAAAGGATCATTTCTTTTTCACTTATAAAATAAAAGCACTTTCACAAAAAATCTTAGAGCTGGAAAAAAAAACTTTAGAAACAATCTAGTGATTTTCAAATTGTGCTTCCTAGAGCTGTAAAGCAAGGTTACTCCAGCTTTGGCTAAGCATTTGAATCACTTGGGAAGCTTTTCAAAATATAGATGCCGGGATCCCCAGTCCCAACGAATTCAATTCTGCTAACATGAGTGGGCCCCGGACATATGTTTTAGAAGTTTTTACAGATTCTGCTGAACAGTCGGGGTTGTAAACCACCATTCTAGAGGTTCAGTAGTCCAAACACTTGGATTTCTGATCTGATAAATACAAGTATGCTCCCTGGAGACAATATAATAGAATATATTCAACTGAAAAGGTTAGGATATGCTTGTGCCCTATAGAGTTGCCATTAATTTCAACAAAAGCACTGTATTCTAGAAAAATTCAATTATACAGGGTTCTATTATGTACTCTGAGGATAGGACATTCTGCAATTGTATAAGAAATATGTGGAAGATTAAGACCCAGTCTTTCCCGTAAAGATTTTATGGTTTTGCAATCTGGAAACATCTATGGGCAGAAAGGTTGGCCCGTGGCATAGGCACGGAGAGAGAAAAAGAGAAAAACAAGTATAAATATAACTTTAATAAAAGGCAGGTGTGATATGAATAGCAGAGGTAGGATTAAATCACAGGAAATATTATAGCTTTCAGCATTTGCTCTAATTTTCTCTACTCAGCATAGATCTGACAAAATTGAGCAGTTTTGACATCCAGAGTCTTATAGCCTGTTTGATTTTTTGGGGGGGGGGATGGTAGGGTACAGGAATAAAAAAATAATAATAATACAGGCATCCTATTCCTTCTTACCTCCACTTGATACACGGTAGGATATCTTTCAGAGCCTAGGGTTCACCACGCAGGAGGTCTCTCCGAGGGAGGAAAAACAGTAAAAAGCATGAGACCCAAGTGTCCTTTTCAGGACTGCTGCTAGATGTCTGGCCACTGGTGTCTGCGCCAGGGAAGGAAGAGAACATCTGCCTGACTTGATTTGCTTTTGTGCTTCTCGAGGTCAAAGACTGTTAATAGTCCCAGGTTGGTTCATCTCCTTGCGTGGATAATGGGCAAAACTGAGTTAAAAAAAAAAAAGAAAGAAAAGAAAGAAATTGTTAAAAGTTTCCATTGTCTATTGCTGTTCTTATTGGTTTTAACTCAAAATTTTTGGAATTGTTTGTTCTTTTCCCAAACACAGTCACCTGGCTCAAAAACTTTCAAGGTGTGATTAAACAAAGAACTTTTGCTTAATCAGACATACATAAGTTTGCATAAATTCCCACTAACTCCATCCAGTCCATGCTTATATTTACAACATTTTACAATTCCAATTAATGGATCAATATCAATAAAATTAGTCATGAAACACATCTTGGAGGTTAGTGCTTTCTATGATCTTTTATCCAATTCCAATGTCAGTAGAATATTTAGCACAAGAGAAATTCAAAGAATCAGATATTTCAAAGAAAATCATATTCATATCGGAGTAGAAGAATCAGAAAAAAAGTATTCAATGAGATGATCCTTAAGGGCGGGTATTCAACATGTAGGTGATCATAAAAGAACTTTCTGGCTGAGTAAGGAAAATGTACAGTTTTATTCAGGCAATGTTTGAGTTTAGGATATTAGTAGCAAAGAGGTAAAAATTTAGAATGGAAAAATGGGCTCAGGCAGCATTCCATTTGTGGTGGGTCTTGAATGCTGGTAGAACATTCACCCTTAGTTATGAAGGATGTACTTACTCATGAACCACTGAGTTTTCTGAGCCTGGGAATTATATAATCAAACTTGTGTTTTATTGAAGCTAATTGGGCAGCACAGTGGGGAATGGATTGGGGCCAATCAGGAAAAGCTTGGGAGCAGAAGAATATGCAAACGATTATTATTGTATGGGACCAGAGAACAGTAGAGATGTTCATATTGGAAAGATGGGCTTTTGGTAGTAAAAGAAGAAAAGGTGACAAAACATGATCTTAAAGAACTGAACACAAATAACTAAGCAAGAATGGTGACACTACATTGATAAAATAAGCACTGATGTGAATAGAGTATTTAAAGTAATCATACATGTGGGAAAGAATAGTTTTTGGTTTGCCTTTTTAAATCTCTCCCCGACTTGCTTCGTGTTACTAGTAATTTTGTAGATAGTGGCCAGTGAATTTTGAAAATCAAGATGACTTGTAGTAATATATGATCATATAGGAAATAATGTTTACAGGCAAATGACTGTTCTGCTCACCTAATAGAATATATCAAGATAAAAATGAAAACTTCACTACCAGTTAAAAGTATAAAGGATTTTTTTCCCACTGAACTAATCAAATTGTTTTAATTTCCTGCAGGAAAATATGAAACTTATAATTATTCCGATCGAAAATTCTGTGGATCTATGAATCCATCAACTCTTGCTCAGATTCTATTATTATTCTTTGTGACATTTTGGTGTGTGTTGTGATTGGTGAGGCCTAATTTTGACCAAACTCTAGGTCATTATACTTTTTAGTGCAGGCCAGTAAGAGGCAACATTAAGGAGCCATCTAACCCGCCACGGTGGTATCTAAGCACATGTTATCATTCACTGCAGCAGACATTTTTGGGGATCCGATTATAGTCCAGGTTCTGGGTTTGTTGGCAGTGATGTAAAGAGATGCTCAGAATTTAATAGGGTGCAAATATACACAATAAGAATGTAGAGAGACAGGAAATAAGAAGAAAAAGGAAAAAATGAGAGTCCAAAACCAGGGCAAATTCACTCCATTTAGTGGACTGCAGGAAGCTTTATAAAGACAGTGATGTTTCACACACAATGGGTAATTGACAACCAATTAGTTTCCTCTTTCTCTCTTCCTATCTTTAGCCTTCTCTTTCTTTACTTCCTCAAATATCTGTGATGTACCTATTGCGCTTAAAGTTTTATGGTAGGAGCTTTTGGGTCCAATCAGACATGAATTCTTCTCTGAAACAGCTGAGAAAACATTACATTAAGGATGTACACCCAGTAGAAATTAAGTGACTTACTGAAGTTAAGACAAGTATAGAAATATAAGACGAAGAGAAAAGGTTAGAAAAATGGCCGAAAAATAGTAGTCTTGATGTCTTTGCCGTATTTACTGTTTTGAAAACTGCTCCTGAATGCACAAGGAAACACCCACAGCTATCCACGCGGACACTGATGCATACTGGAAGCGAGGTGAGGACTGAAAATGGTGAGATCCCAGTCCAGGATACAATGACCAGCACGCCATTTGTAATCCTTGAAGTGCATAGAGATACACTCCCTGTTACATGAAAATCAGCTTGCGGTATTTTACTTCTGAGTGCGTTTTTGAAAATCATTTTCTGAAACCCTGTTAGTAAGACCTTTTAAAAATAATTTCATGGCTCTGTGTTAGTGCTTTCTTGCTACAAATGTGAAACCTGAACTTGGTTAGTGGACACTGCGGAAGTCTTATTAGCTTTGAAAAACTGCTGTGCTTCTGTTTTACTCTCGTTTTTTTCTCTCGTCCTAACCGTTGAATCTTGAAGCAAATTCTTTCATTAAGGAGATCCAGCATCCTCTACAGTAGTTGATTGCAAGTCATTAACAGCCTGCAGCATGTCCTAGTCTTGAAAGATAAGAGTCAGGTTTGTGCAAATGAAATTTTAAACAAATGTCGCTCTTTACTTTTCTTTCTCTTCAATAGCACAAACTTTGGTTGTCCGTGGAACCAATAACAAAATTGTAGTTTACAACTGAACTTCGTTTTCAGGTTATGTCCCTGAATGGCTTTGACATTCTACAGACATTGAAACCAAGGCTTTCCTTCTTTCAGAGTCTTGTTGCCCCTCCCAGGAACTATCTGTGATTCATTTCCGTTGTGTGCCTCATTCTTGTGCCACTCAGCAAAAGGGAGCCTGTTTCATCAGTGTTAGGTCTCTGTAGACTTACCCTTCATTCAGTGATTAATTACTAGCTTTCTGGTGACTTCTTAATCTTTTTCTGTATTTTAAAATATTCCTTCATTTTCAAATTCTCTTATGTAAGATAGAAATACCCTAAATTGAACATAAGTCACTGCGGTTACTTTCCTCCACAGTCAGCTTTGTCTGTAATACTAAAGACGTCATTTTAAAAATGTATTAAAAATGATAACAGTTAAAACTTAAAAATAAGCACCAGGCAATTGGTCTCCTTGGTTAAAAGCTTAGCACTTAAAAGTTAAGGTGACAAAATTGTGTTTATGCCTCACGTAACTAAAAATGCACCTGTTTATGTTAACAATCATTGTGTTTTAAAAAGATGCTGCAAATATGTAAAGATAGGTGGCCTCTGAATGTTTAAACTGAATAGAATTAAAAAACAAAACCGAGACACAATTTTATTGTTAGGAAATACGGAAATCCTCGGCATAATGCACACATTAATGGGGCTTCTTGACAAATCACCTGGTAAATTTTACCTGACAGCTTGTCATATATTAATTATAAATAATTGTAATATACGGCTATCATAATATATGCAACAAAAAAAATAGGAAAAGTAATTAGAGTATATCCTTTGTTTTCCCCCTTCACTTCTTGCTCACAAGAAAAAAATGACCCAGTGTTTCACTTGGGTTGGGATAGTGCCAGCGGTTAATGGAATGCCCCACTCTACTAGAGAGTTTAATGGGAATATCCATTTGTCACAGTCTCATGCTGCAATCTCCAGCAGCAGAGCCAATAGAAAACAGCATCGTACCATAACGTCCTCTACACACTGCAGGTGAGGGTGAAATTTAGCAGCTAAACTGAGCAGTCAGGGGAGAAGGTCTGGCTCTTCCAGGCCTTTCTTTAGAGAAAGATGTGGATTTCTTTTCTTAAAGAGGACAGTACCGCCTGACAGCAACAAGAGATGCTGCCTTGAAAAAAAAGAAAGTGCATTTTTTTTCATAGGGTAAAAAGCGTGAATGTTTGCTTAGCATGCTTCAGAATCTCCAACCCCTTCTTTGTCTACTGGAAGCCCACCTGTTTGTAAAGAGCCTCTGGGTAGTAGAATTAGGAAGACGAGGATCAGACACCCATTTCAATCATCTCCTAGTTCCGAATTTGAGTTTACAAATCTGAAGAATGGGAATAACAACATCTATACAGGCAACATCACTGGAAGAATCCAAAGAACTACATGGGCCAAAAAATTTAGCATGGCACCTGAGTTACTGTCCTCTTCACAACTTAAGTTGAATTATAGTGTTGCCTGGTTACTTTATATGTGTGGATCTTGTGTCCCCAAGTGAAGTAAAATACTGTTTAGCTTAGAGACTGTCTTATATTTCTTTTATGTTTCTCAGGTGCCAGTTCTGTGTTTGGGAAAAACAAGCTTCTGAGGAATGTTGTTTGAATTAGATTTTGAAAAACTCGCTCAAATAACACATTTTAATACTTGTAGATGTGAATATCTAAATTATTTGAGGAATGAAACCATTAATTATTATTTCATTTATGCATTTAGCAGCAAATTAATAAAGTATATTAGATATAATTAGCACCTGTAGAAACAGGTCTCAGGTGTTAGTTTTAGTGTTTTATAAAATTCCTCAGTATCTTCAGAATATATCACTTGAATCTATGTTGTGTTTCTCCATTCTATCTGGATTTAATAAAAATCACTGTAGTCTTCACAAAGAAAATATGATTAGCAACAACTTATTCCATACCTTGGTTAATAATTTATCATTAATATGGAAGTGAAAATATTGGATTTCAAATCAAACTGATCTAGGTTCAAAACTCTAGCTTGGTCACTCACTAACTATGTCAGCTTGGGCAAATTACTTATTTTCTTTGATCCTGTTTCCTCACTAATACAATAGTGCTAATAATACTTAACCAGAAGGCACTTGTCCTGATTGGAGCTGAGACAGTAGCTTTCGAACTTTTTCTTTTAATCAACCACTAGCCGCATGATCAAAGCATGAGTTTTGCAAAAAAAATACTTCGTATATATAAAGTACTCTCCTTTTTCTTACTTTTCTTTCATTTAAAAACTGTTCATGACCCACTAGATTCACAACACCGTAAGGTCACGGATGTGCCTTTTGAAAAACAGTGGTATTTGAGAACATGCTTAGCATGATGCTTAGTACACAATACAAGTGTAACAACTGATTACTATTATTGTCATCATGATTATTTTTAGCCTTCTTTTAGGATGCTTCATGATAAATGAGAATAAAATCTTTCGAGTACTTCTAGGAACTAAATCCTTTGGCTGGGGTCCAAAACAGACTCAGACTCATCGTATGCTGAATTATGCACTAGAGGGGGTTGTGCTATAGCAAAGCTCCTGTGTGCTATTCTTCACAGAACGTTAGAGCTGGAAGGGGACTAAGAAAATGTCTAGTCCTATTGCTTCATTTTTCTTCATGTATTTATAGTTTTAAAATATTCTATATTTATTGTTCATTGATCAGTTAGAAACTAGCTTCTCTGATCCAGAACTTGGAGGTAATGATGAATAGCTGGTGGGATGGGGGACACTAGGTCATGACGTCTGTGTTTGTGTCCTGTTTCTGCCATCAGATAGTTGACCTTAAACTCTCAGGGATTCAGGGATTTTTTTAACCTGGAAAAGTGAGGTGATTTCAACAGATGATTAACCCACCTCTGATGTTCTTTGACTTAAAATCTCCAAATGGTAAATATCAGCCCAGAGGTTATATTAGATGGGCAGTATTAGGGTGCTGTGTTGTTGCAAATCTGCCCTGCACATATTAATATATTTGTAGGAGGCTGCAGTATTACTCCCACTGCTACTCGGATATGCAGAGAAAGTTTTGGTTTCTCTATTTGCTCTGTCTCATCTTCCTCAGCAGCATCACCCTGAATAATTCTCAGTCTCTTTTGTATAATAATAGCTTAGATGCTCTAATCACCTCATCCCATCCTTACTTCTTTCTCTAAGATTTTTGGTTGTAGCATTGACAGGGACATCTAGCACCTCCATGGCATCAGAAAAGCTAGGTTTATGTCACTTACTTGCACTGTCCTGTGTCCTCTGATTTCTGGCTCCCTTTTCCATCTGCTCATTGCTCAGCTAGATAACAATCATTACCGAGTTTTCTAGCTACTCTAACTTGCTACCAGTTGGGTAAGATGTTATTTCCTTAACTATGCTCCCAGATAACAGTCAGATTTCCCAGCTGGGTTCTTCTTAAATGAGGTCAGATCTGCAGGCAGAGAGGGATGTGTTTCTCTCCACCAAAGATAACAGCAAAGGAGTGTTAAGGTTTTTAAAACTTTCTGTTTGTTACTCTAACATCCAACCTTGGATGAGTAAAGTGCAATCACCAGTTTATGGAGGAGGACGTGGCAAGGAGAAAGCCAAGTAGGAGTTTACATTTTGGGGAGGTACAGATCTCTGGATCCATCCTTAGGGTGCAGGGAGCAGGTGTCCATCATATCTGCTCAGCCTTTTAGCATCTTGTGTCATCAGAAAGATTGGAAACTAAACCTGGCTTGGGGACTTGAACAGGAATAGATTTCTTTCTGATTTTTCACTGTGAGACTAACTGTAAAAAAACAAAAACAACAGAGAGTCATGCCAGGATGTTTCTCCCCTATCCCCAAATTGCTAGACAACTAAACTTCATTTAGAAAGACTCCTTTCAAAAATATGTGCCTTCTTTTCGGAGTACATAGAGAGCAGAGGATTACTGACTAGCCCTTCAGTGCCTTTCAAGAACACAGTGTGGAGACAGTGAAAACAAATGGGCAGCTAGAGACAGCAGCCAGGATGCCAATCATTAGGTGGGATCTAAGGAGGTCTGCTTACCTTGGCTCTTTGGAAGACAGCCTGGAGTCTGCAGGAATAAGTACTGTGTGTATGTGCTGGCCTGAACATAGAATGAGCAACGGAGGTGGCTGGTCGCCCTGGATCTATTTTATTTAACCATTCTACGTTTTTAATAAATTTTGATGGGCCAATTGCCAGTGGTGGCTTCCAGTTGTTGACTTTTCCCACATGCTGGAGATCCTATGAGTGAAGAAGGTTGAAATACATCTCTTAGCTAACAATACACCTTTGCCACCTTGGCTTCTGTGGATGAAGAATGTGTAGCCCAACAACTGGCTGTCTGTTTAGGGAAAGGGTGTTGTTACTGTGTTCTTCAGAGAAACTGGGGAGCACCTTATTTCCAACATCATAAAGACAAGTAGCATGAAAAGCAAAGCAAGTTATTACGCAAAGATTTTCATTCAGTACTTCCCTTTCTTCCTCTCTGCCTCCAAAGTGGATCCTGCAAGCATCCCGAAGAAGGCTGCCAAGGTGAACTGGGGCAGACACAAACTGTGTCTCCTCATCGAGTGCTCCTTGAATTATCATCACTGCTTTGAATAGGGCGCAGCCAGCATTTTGTTTTTTTTTTTCCTTTGCACTGGGACTTAGAGCAGGAAGCGTCCGGGTGTGCATCTCTTAGATGAGTGGATCTGTTGAGAGGGTCTTTTCTGGCCTGGTGGATGGATGCTGGGGAGTGACGTCACCCCGCCCCCTCCTCTGCGAGTGAGAGTGTGTGTGTGTGTGTGTGTGTGTGTGTGTGTGTGTGTGTGGTGCCTCCTTCGCCCAGCTCTCCTGCCTGCCCCTCCTTCGTCCAGCTCTCTGGCCCTCTCAGTGGGTCAGTGGTCCAGATTCAGATTCGCCAGCGGGCGCAGCGGGCCCGGCTGTCCCCGCGCCCAGGCGCACCCACACTCACACTCGCGCGCAGGCACCGCGCACACACAATCCCCCAGCGCTGGGGCACAGCGCTTCCGTGGGATCCCCAGCACGTTACGAGGATTTTAGAAATCACCCAGACAAGGAAACAAAGACAGAAGCCTTTTCAATTACTTTCCTGAGCTTTTTTCATTTAATTTCCCCACCAAACCACCTGGTCTGCAACCGTAACCACCAGGCTCGCGCCAGGTCCAAGGACTGGGCTGGGCTGGCTACCCCGCCTCCCGGCCCTTGACTCTGCTCTGGCCCTCGTCCAGGCGTCGCCTCTCCCGCCTCCCCCGCCTCCCCTCTCCCCCTGCGAGCCTCAGTTTCTGGTTACCTCGCGTGCGCTTCACTTTTGGGGGGAAGAAGAGAAGAAGGGGAGGGAGGCACTGAAGGGGGCAGCCGAGTTGCTATTTGTGGCCAAAGAATCCGCTTTAAAAGAAGCAGCAGCAGGAAGGAGGAAACAGGAGAGGCGGAGGGAGGAGAGGAGACGCGGCCTCGGACCCCCCAGCCGCGAGCGGCGGAGCATCGAAGAGCGGGAGGAGGAGGAAGAGGAGGAAGAGGAGGAGGAGACAAACTGCGGCGGCGGCGGCGGCAGCCGGAGAAGCGGGTGCAGGGCGAACAGGCGGAGCGGGAGGAGGAGACACCGCCGCGGAAGCCGCGGGCTCGGAAGGGCCAGGAGGACGGCCCGGGAAGAGGAGGAGGAGGAGGCGGAGGAGGCGGAGAAGGGGGTAGGGGTGGAGGGAGGGCGGGGGGACGCGCTCTCTTGGATGCTGGATTTCGGGATTTTGGACTCACTCGCCGACTCTCCTCCACTTCCTCGCTCTGGACTGGGCTGGCCGCACGCGGGCTGGGCGGCGGCGGCGACCAGGGGGGCTTCCGCGGCGGCGGCCGCTGCTCCGCGGGATTAAATTGGCCGCCCGGAGGCGGCTGCGCGGCCGTGGCGGGGCGCGAAGGCGCTGGAGGAAAGTGCTGGTGGCGGCGCGGGAGGTGGTGGCGGCGGCTGCCCGGAGCCAACATGGCCAGGTAAGTCCCACGAACTGACCCGGTCTGCCCCCCTGTGTCCTCCCCTCTTGCTGCCCCGGGAGCGCCCTGCGCCCGGCTGGGCTGCCGGCTCCTCTCCGGCCGGAGCGACACGCTCCCGCTTCCACAAGCCCCGCGCCCGGGCGCGAGAGCGCACACAGTTTGCTTTTCTCCTGAACCTCCTCGGGCAGAGGTCCTCCCTGCGTGGTTCACTTCTCGTCTGAAACCTCAGTCAGACCTAGGAGAGAGGCGGTCCCAGAGAATGGGGGTGTCTGGGTATGTGCATTTGTGCGACCCCCGCGGTCTTCTTCTGGGGCGGGCGCAGTATTGGGGGAAATGGTGGAGCGGTGGGGCAATCCAACCTTACCCAGGGTTCTGCCACCGCATTCTTTTTTAAAGGCAGGAATTACTGTTTTGAGGAGGACTGATTATGGTGAGGGGGCGATTTCTTTTTCTTTCCTTCCTCTGAACTAGTGGGGAGAGGGAGAAATAGCAGGAATCAAAGTCTACGCGGCTGCCATAGAGGAGGGGGATTGTTCTGAAGACCTTTCCAAGGCAGAATCAAAGCTCGTAGTTCTGCTGCGGGAATGTGGTGTACTTGCACACACATTCACTCCGTAGCAAAGGGAACGCATAATTTATAATGAAGAGTCAAAGTTGGAAACAATTTAAAAGAAAGCCACGAACAAACCAAAGATTCTTTCCCTCCCTATAGATTTATTGTAGCTTTTATTAAGGTATGTAGAAAACTTGCATTGCTTCTCTGTGCGTTTTCATTTAAAAGCACCAACAAGTGAAGTCAGTTTTTAAGTCTAACACTTTAAACAAAATCTTGAACACCAGGCGTAAGCTTAGCTTTCATTAATTGGGTGTTCCAGGATTCCGAATAGTAGTTCCATTCTCCAAAACCTGGACTATCACAATCCACTTGTACTGTTTCCAGTCGCTTCCCAGTACGCTACTGCTACTTGCCAAATGCCTCCTCTGTTTTCTAAAATTCTTAGAGTGATTCCCCCAACCTAATCTACAGTTTGCACCTTAAGTACCTAAGAAGACTCCTGAGAAATCGCTTTGCCTGTATTTTCCTCTTAAAGTTTTATTTTTTTTCTTTTACATGCCCAAAGATACAGTGCCAGTGACTTAGAATGTAGCGCACACTTTTTGAGCCTCTCAGAGGCTAGTAACTGCTGTGTCTTGCGATAGATTTGCTGTTGGATTTACAGAGCTACAAATATGGACTTTACCCTTTGGTGTATTCTAACTATCCCGTAGCACACCTATGGGAGTTAGTTCAACCGTAGATACTTCTGACCATTTTGACTATTCTTTCTCTGTTTTTAAGTGCCGACACCAACCCCTCAACTTGAGTGAAACCAGTATGATACACCAAGACTGGAAACATTCTGATTTAAGGGGATCTGTAGATGATACCAACTTAAAGATTATGTTATATAGGTAATGTGATATCCAGGAAAATGCTTAGCATATATTATACTTATTTTGAAAACATATTCTGTTATATGCCATAGATATTATAGCAAAAAGAGAACACATTTTTAATGCATGTCCAAATTCTTGAAACAGACATCCTAAATGGGCAATAAAATTTTCCCTACCTCCCACATTCCATAATTATGTACTGTACTTTGCTTTTCAATGGAGCTAGCAATTCTGTGACAGATTTCTTAAATTCACCCTTATGCTATCAGCTATTATTGTACTTTCAAAGTGTGAAATTGACAAGCTGGTCAGTTTCATGAATTCAGCTGTCAGATTGTGTCCAGTTAAAAATTGCTAAAAGCTGTAAATGTGCCCGCCTGGAATTTTCTTTTGTGAAGGAAAGACAGCAAGGGGATGGGGGATTAGGGATGTTATTAATTGTAGATCTTTTAAAAGGTGCACGTCAGTGTGAGATTTATCACTGGCCGTTGTTGGGAAATACGTTTAGATTTCTACCACTGTAAAAGTGGCATTCAGTTTTTGTCTGTATCTCATTTTACATAGTGAGCGCTTTATGTAGAAATAATCTATTCTTACAGTCTTCAGTAATAAAGGTATAAGAATGAGATTCAAAGTGGAATAATAGTACCTCTCAAATATATTTTAATATAGTTGAGTAATATATTGCTTTTGTAATGACATGTAAAGAGGTAGATGAATTAAACATTTTATTGTGTAGGTTATGTAACCCAAATTCTTCTTGGGCCAGTGCAGTTGTACAGTTCCTAAAGTAATGAAATGCAGCAATCTGTTTTAATATATGTGCATTACAGTAGATAACCATAGATGTAAAACTGCTTAAAGTATTAAATATAATGATTTGATTTGCCTTTCAAGATCGACACTCATTTAAAACCAGAATATCTCAAAGTCAAGAACTAAGAATTGGAATCCCCTCATCTGCTGCTATTTGCTAAGCCACTAGGGGCCTGTATAACTGTTCTTATATCCAGGAGATACCCTGGTATGGCATATGCAAACTCTTCCTAGAGAGACATTAAAAAAAAATTCAAGTAGGCAATCCCCCAAGTTTTTGTTTTTCTTTTTAAATACATTAACCCATGCTCTGATGTTAGTCCTAGATGTTGATTGAAGGATGTTGCAAGAACATCATTTAGGGCTTCTCTGATACTATGGTGGTGTAAGGATGATTTTTCATATGCAATGTGAATAATAGAAAAGAAAAGAGGTATTTGTGCAGATTCATATGTTTTTGAATATATGGCAAGGATAAACAAGCAGGGACATTAATAACTTTTTTTATTGGACTGATAAGGATGTTATTTGCATAATGTAGGGTTAAAAGATAAATGAAGCAAACTTACTTTAAGGGAAGTGTAGTCGTAGATTGATGGCGTGATTAAACTAGCTTTGTAAGTGCTGCGCAAGTTTGTGTGGAAGGAGAATCTGAGGCTGTGACTACAGTTTAGTCAGCACTGGAGGGACCTGGACTGAAGATGCACAATACATTTTTAAGTGTCAGTTTCACAAATTTAAAATCGACCAGCCGTGGCAGTCTTGATAGACATTAGGCAATAAGGTCAAGTATACTTACACTGTTCTTTTGTTGATTTTCAGTTTTTCAAACTGACGAGGGTGACTATTTGTAAAAGAGCACACCATAAGTATTTGCATATTGGATTTCCTTCAGACCAAACTTGATTTATCAAGCCATTGAACAATTCTATTTTTAAAAGGGTTCTATGGGTAAATAAGAATTCATTAACACAATCACATAGGAAAAGTGCCATTTCAGGAAAGATGCATTTTTCAAAGGTGATTTTGTTTTAAAACTACCCTAAGTTTCATCATGTATTTGTGGTAGACCGAGAGTGCATGTGTGTGCGTGTTTGTGTGTGTGTATGTGTGTGTGTGTGTATGTGTGTGCGTATGTGTAGGGGGGTGTGTGTGTGTGTGAGTGAGTGATCCTGAGGGCTTCATACTTTTAGGCTCACCTTTTTAAAGTCTATACATACAACCTTTGGTCATGGTACGTTTTTAATTCCTGAAAGTTTCTGGGAATCTTGAAAATAAACTTTACCTTTGATGTAGTGAACTCGACTTAGTAGCCTCAAAATATACTTTTAAGATTTGTATTACAAGCACAGATATATGAAGTGCTAAACATAAAATTATGCAGTTTTTCAAGAGTATTCAAAGATGCTTTATTTTTTTCTATTTTCTTAAAGGACAGTAGTTATGTGTGAGTAAATGAGTTTATTTTAAGTCAAGCTTATTCTGAATCTCTTATTGCCTTATGGATTTATTTACCTTTTTTGTTGTTGTTGCTTAATCTTTGTACTGTTTATTTTCTTTGAAAAAATCTTTTAGGAAAGCTATTACTTGCATAGCACAAAAGCAACTTGCAGCCTCGAGCAAAATCAGTGTTTAAAAACATTTCCTTTTATACTATCAGTGATTTGCCAAGATGAGCAAAGAGAAGGGTTCTTCTCTCTATGAACTACAAGATTGAGGATTCCTATATAACATATCAGCTGAAGAAATCTGATAATGTAGAAGATTGCTTAGACAGGATTTCTCAGTAAATTTCATTCCAACCAACATCACTTGTTTAAGCTGCTGTAATTTCGTAGCACAGTGACATTTCTACCAAAGGATAGGTTTGTTTGTGAATATATTTTCCATATGGATAATCTCATTTGTTTCTAATTAGTAGTTGATAACACTTATTTAAATGTCATGCTTAGGTTACATTTGTTTCAACAAATAAAATGTCCAGATTCTCCACCTTTTTTAAAAAAAATAAAAATGCATTTCAGCTCTCCACAATTAAACCATTAAGAAAGATAGCTAAAAGAATATGTAACTTGTGCTAACTGATTGTTCATTATGTGAAATTATAGCCTCAGATGTAAAAGTTCAGCATTGTCTTTGCATCATAAGTCTTAGGAAGGTCAAAGACCAAATGCTTATATGTTACAGCGGTCTCTGACCTAATGTAACCTAAGTAATAATGTCATGACGATGGTGCTAGACTGGAGCATTAACGAAATAGAATTCTTCCAAGAAGTATGTCACAAAATTACATTTAAGGCCTATGTCCTTTGTTTCCCCTTTAATAAATCACTCATTCACTTTAATGTAATCAACAGTCAGTTTGGATTTTTCTTTCTCCTAACATTTTATTTTTAAAATATTTTTAAGGCTTAGGCATTAAAATAATTTAAATGCTATACCCATGCGTACTGCTACACTTCTGAAAGCAACTCAGGGAAAAAAAAAATTGACTGAAACAATGCCTGTCCTCCATCCTCCGTCTCAAAATAATTCAATATCTTTCTGTTCATTATTTCCTGTTTAATGCTGATATATTTTATAGGACCATATGAGCACTACTCAGCTGGTCTATAGCTTTTTGAAAATTATAAAAAAAGAGAGCAAAACTGAGCTTTTTCATGACTTTTTAACCTCTGCTGTCCCTCAAATCAAATCCCTATATGGCAAAGATCAGTAAATTAAATAAAAAAGAAGACAATTTGGAAAGTCAAGACAGCTCATTCTGTCTGTAAGCTAGCAAGTCATGTGTACCAGCAGGCAAATAGTATTGAGACACCTTAGATGTACCCCGCCCCCGCCAGCAGGCAAACCTTGCTTTCCTTTGCAAATGACTGCTTTTAGGTGGCAGGCCCTTCTTTGGCACCTTCAGAATTTACAACAAAATGTAAGAGCCAAAGCAGCCATCTGAGCCAAGGTTTTCTCTTAGTTCTTTGAATTCACTGACCAGAAAGGCTACTTAACTTGGCTGCTTCTTTGACATTCGAATAACATTGTCAGGGGCATTGTGACCTTTACCACATTGCTGTTTACTAGATTTAACTGTAGTAACTCTTCTCAGTTTCATGAGATTGATTACATTTATAAATTCTCAATTGTCTTTTTTTTTTTTAACATCCCTTGAGCTATGTTCTTTAATGTAGCAGTAGCTAAGTAAATTGAGATTTGTGAATTGTATTTAGAAAACAGTCTTTGTCAGTGCTGCTTTGAGATTTGGAGAAATTGTACTTTCAAATATATAAAATGATCATCTATGACCACTGGGTCACAAGTAACGGGATATCTTTTTTCAACCTGTAGTAAATGGACATTTTTTATTAATGAAAAGATTTGTATGAGTACTGATTTTATAAATGATCAGAAATCAGTTATTATTTAATTTTATCTAATCATACAGGTATATAATGTATATAAATGTGATGAAGATCCAATTAATTCATAAAAATTTGTCTTATTTTGTATTTTAAATTAAAAAATTCTTGAATGTAGAAGTCATGTAATGAACATATTATATTCAGTAACACTAGTTTATATGATAGAGTTCTGCTGTCTTCAGCTATTTGTTATAAATTATTGCTACCTGACTTAAAAATTAAGATCTGTTGGATATGAGTGTTTTGTTTACACTTACCATACTGGCACATTATTGTGTACATACTATAATTACTATAGACTCTAGAACTATCTTTTTCTGCCTGCCATGTTTATTGAAGTCTGTGCCTATCAGCATGTCATAGGACACTATTTATCTTGGAAAGCTTTTAAAGCAAAAGCTAGAAATGATTTTACCTAGAATGTACGAAGAAAGCATTTCCCTTAAAAGTAAAAAATGTATTAATATATTCCTGAGGATGTTTGATTTAAAGCTGCAGTTTGGGGGAAGAAATGTCTAGAGAAGCAGTTAATTAAAATACTGAACCAAAAGAAGGACCTTTTTTTTTTCTTTAATGGTGGTGCATCTTAGAAAGCTGCTTAGCCCTTTGCCCAATGCAGCTGTCCTTCCCTGAAATATCAGGTTTCAAGAGCAATGATGGATGGTGGGTGCCTGTAGCCAGTTGTGGGGTTTGCTCCGAGGTCAAATGTATTGATGGAGAATAGGAATTTACTGCCTTCTGTCTCTTCCTAAGATCCACTAGTACAGTTTCACAGGAAGAAATTAGACTAGACACATTAAATGCTGATCTAGTGTCCCATTATAGGTAAATAAGACATTTGTTTTCCATGTTTAAAATAAATTTTTCCTCCATCCCCCACTCCAACTAAAGGGACATACTGAGTGTGTACTAATGGTTTCTTACCATGCAAGTAGAGCCTGGCCTCCCTGTGAAAACATAGTCCAACTACCTGTAGTATCAACTTAATTGAAATATTATTAAAGGATTTTAAGAGGAAAAAAAAAAAAACTGTACCTGACAATTCAAACTCTCTGGTTCAAATAGCTCAGTGTGGTTCTTTAGATACATGGTTTTATATTTTATTTTAAATGAGTCTATCGGGATTGTTTGGCTAGCTGGGAATAATAATAATCTATTGGACGTATCTCAAAAATTCTACTTCCACTCACTGACCAGTTTTAGTTTTTTGCGGGGGAGGAGTGAGGAAGAAGAGAATTGTAATATTTTCCTATAGGAATACAATATTGGAAGCATCTTCCACTGAAAATATCCCATGGATGGAAGTTGTTCTCTCTGAGTTCCTCCTTTGACCTTTACTTTCTTCGTCGACACTGAATTCCCTCTTCATTTGATATTTTGGCCTCTCTGTCTCATCTCCATTCTAAATGCTATCTTCGTTTAATCTGTGCCCTCTTCAGGTCTCTGGCTACGCTATCTCCTGCCATATCCCCATCCACTTCTCATAGAAATAACAATTTCTGCATAGATTATCCTCAAAATAAGTTTCCTACCTTTTCCCTGGAGTTCCAGACCTTCATTTCTATCTGCTTGTTAGATTGAGAAATAGGAGGCTCTCTCATATCCCAAACTCTGTTATTTTGTAAACCCAAAATATTGTCTTCCATCCATATTCATATCTACTTCCCTTTTCTTCATACCTCGTCATCTGACTTATCCCTGACTCATCTCTCTTTTCTTCCTTTCATTCTTGCCTCCATCTAATTTTGTAGATTCTATTTCTGTAATCTTTCAACTGTATTGCTTCCTTTTCATTCCTACCTTTACCATGTGTTTAGATGCTCAGCACTCCACACGCAGCTTCCTCTGTGGTCTTTGTGTTTTCTCATTTCTCCTCTTCGGTTCTTCCTAAAACTTGTACTGTATGAAATGCAAGTCTACGTAAGCAAGTGCTAAATACTCAGCATGGCTGTCAGAGCCCTTAAGCTGTCTAACCCTCACTTGCGTGTCCAGCCTCCTCTCTCACCATAGCCTCCGACGCTCTGCCCTCCTGTAGTGTCGGATTCCCTGCCATCATGGAAGAGGCTCTGCTTTGGGGCATCTTTTTGGTTCTACCAATTACTGTTCCTGGAATCCCCATTTTCTTCTTGCCGGCTGTCCTAACTTGTAGAACATTGAAATCCTCCTAATTATCCTCTCATTTTATAATGCGCAGTTCAAGTGCTATGTTCTTTTCTTTGAATTGAGTTGAACTAAAGAAATTTGAGTTGAATTTAGTTGAAACTTGAATGTGAAGAATAATTCTTCATTAGGAAACTCTGATGATGCTCAGGACCCTGAGACAGATGAATATCAAAATTCCTTTATCCAGAAAAATTAATTTTCTCAATATTACAGATACAGTAATAGTTGATGTGGAATAGTTGTAATAATGATAGTTTCTAAAATTTACTGAGCACTTACTGTATACCATGCATTCTACTCAGTGCTTTACCTCCATATTTAATCTATAAAATAGCACTCTGTGAGTCAAACACTTTTATTATTGTCTTTACAGAAGAGGAGCTGATCCATGGAAGGGTTAAAGTTGCACAGATAGACATAATAAAGATGGGAATTAGAGCCAAGATTTTAAGTCAAGCAATATTAGCATTCCAACTTTTATCCGTTCCACTCTTAACTCCTTCATTCTTATGTATGACATGATTAAAAAAAAAATCTGTCTTACGTCTTCCAGGCAAATATAATTGATGGCATGGTACTTTCTTGACTCAAATTCCAGAAAAATCTTAAACATTATGTAGGTTGTCTCTCTACGATTTCTGAAGAGCTTCTTCTGTTCCTTTCTCTGCTTGGGACTAGAGGCAATGAAAAGCATTTTTTTTTTTTCTTTTACCAAAGGGGCTTGGACTAAAGACCTTTTTTTGCAGTTGCCTTCCAGCTCTAAAATTTTATGCTTTTCAGCCACTGACACAACTGCCTGAGCTCTGGGGTCAGTCCTGGAGCAGAAGTGTTTAAATGAAATATCTCCACCAAGAATAGTTTTTAAAATTACAAAGGTTGGCATTTTCATAGCTGGCCAACAGGTAAGGAATCAAAAGCATTTTTATAAAGGGAAATATAGATTCAACAGGGATATCTGAAGAGCAGCTGCCTATCAAAGAAATGGAATTATTCCAAGTGACTGATATATATGCATTCTATTTATTGGCAGCCTGCCCTATACAATTTTATCTGAGAAATGTTTGTCAATTGTAATGTCCTCTGAAGTACTCTGTTTTCACTGCTCACCTGTTAATTGCATTGTCAATAACAGATGGATAGTTTTATTATTTTTTTCCCCATTTAAACTATTTCATTAAAATTTAGCTTTTTCTTCTTTTTTGTAAGTCCTCAGAAAACTATTTCTGATTAATTATGATCTTATAAATAATCAAATACAGGATGTTACATTTGTTTGATGATTTGGAAAATTATTTCTTCTTTGACAACAAAGGCACCCTGACGTTTTAAATCAGACTTGGTGCATAAAATAAAGTTACATGGAGAATTCTTTGGTCTTTTATGACTTTTATAATATTTTAGCAATTAAGTCTTCTTTGCCCAGGTTTGTAAAATGCTTCTCACATGCATATGCTGACCTCTTTAGCCATGTTTTTCTACCAGTTAATCTATAAACACAACCTCCCAGAAGCATGGAACAGGGTGTACTACATTCTTTGGGTAATATGTAGATATGTAGTGAGGGTTCTTTTATAGTTAGATTATTAATAAATGTTTTTGATGATAATGCTTATAAATTAAGAATGACAAGTTTAATATATGCTATTATGCATATTCAGTTACTGCATTAAGAAATAATTGCTTAAGGTTATTTTAATCTGATTCTTGCTATTATCCAGACTCAACCTGAATTTGATTTATTTTTGCCAGGAAGAAAGATTTTAGGAAATGTTTAATTTAAATTTTTTTTTTTTTTAGGACAGGGTCTTGTTCTGTCAACCAGGCTAGAGTGCAGTGGTGTCCTCATAGCTCACAGCAACCTCAAACTCCTGGGCTCAAGCAATCCTCCTACCTCAGCCTCCCAAGTAGCTGGGACAACAGGCATACGCCACCATGCCTGGCTAATTTACTATTTTTTGTAGAGATGGGGTCTTGCTATGTTGCTCAGGCTGGACCCAAACTCCTGGCCTCAAGCAGTCCTCTTGTCTCAGCCTCCCGAAGTGCTAGGATTACAGGCATGACCCATTGCAGCTGACCTAAATTTTGATTTTTAAATTTATCATTTAAAATCTGTTTTCTCTGAAATACTCTTGGTATTTTAAGGATACCAAAATAAATATTAACTTCCTTTCAATCAGATCATTCACTGTCTTTTCACATGTCAGCTAGCGTCTGTTGGAAGGCCTCCATTATCTTTTCCTGGATTGCAGTCTCCCTGTATTTAGCTTTGACCTCACTATAGTTGCTAAAAAACTCAAATTTGATCAAGTCATTCTCCTCCTTTAAAAATTCCGGTAGCTCCCCGTTCCCTCTGTATAAAGCTTGAAGTGTTTCTTAGCAAAAGGCACCTGGCACTTGATGTCCTTCCCCTCCCTTGTCTCTTGCTCCATTGCCATTCTCATATTCATTTTTGACTCTTCCCCACTTCACCCTTAGCACACATACGTTTGAGCCATACTTACGTATTACTGTTTCCCAGGTGTACCACTTTGCCTCTTTGTACTGTATTTTTGATCATGCTCTCTTTCCTTCCACGTGCAATGTTCCCTTCTCTTCTACTTTTGCCTGACTCTTCTCTTCCTTTGAGTCTTAGCTTAGGTGACAGCTCTACCAGAGAAACTTCCCTTCCTCCCAAGTCTGCACACCCTTTCTCTGTGTGCTGAAAAAGCAGTGAATAAATTCTACATATAGCATCTACCATAATGCATTGTGATTGCATACTTGTGGTCTGTTTCATTACCAGCACCTTGATGCCAAGGTGCGAGTCTTATTCCCATTGGTATTTCTAGCACCTAGTGCATGGGCTAACTCAGTGTAGTAGTAATATTGGGATGTTATTGTTGAGTATTCTGTGAACAAATCAGTGTGCCCAGAAAAAAATCAGAGGTGAATTTGTTCATGGCCCTGCAACCCATATGTTTAGGCTCTACAATTTATGGTAATATTGTCCATTGCTCTTCTGTTATTTTAATTTTATTTTATTTGAGCTAAGTTCTCCTTACCTAGTTCCTTACCAAACCAAGACAAAGCCAAATCTGAGTAGACTGTGTGTATCTACTCATATGTCACTAGACAAGACAAATCTGCCTTTACATCTGGCTGTGGTAGCAATTCCCAGATGCACTTAATTCTGACACATGGTCATTATTGAACCAAAAGCCATTGCCTGGCATGATTATAGCTCTTATTTGTTTTCGTTTTAAGGGGCCTCATCCAGGCTGCCAAATGTACAACAGGTGCCTTAGTTTTATACTTGCCAATCTGTTGTTATTCAAATGACTGCCCTAATGGTATCTAATAAAATTGATCTCAGTTCTGGCAAGGCAGACTCACAAGAGCAAGAACGGAGGAGCTGCAGTGTGGAAATATGTTGGTGATAAATGTGCCTGGTGAAGCATACTTTTTTTTTTTTTGCAAGGTGACATATGTCTCACACAGGCCTCTTGTTTATGTTGAGCCGTGGACATTTCCTGAAACCCAGTATTGCCTGAACACTAGGAATTGTAGCATCTAATCTTATTTCAGATGGGCTTGCTGGGTGGCATGGGGAAGGACTGGCTGTGCCAGCTTATCAATGAATGGCTGTGCCATGCCTGTGAGGCACAGCCCGACAGTGTGTTCATGCCAAACAGCTGGCATGTAAGATGGCTTGTATTTCCTGTTGTTAGAAATTTCCCTTGTTGGTTGCATAAAGAAAGCCCTGTAAAGACTTGAGTATAACCAGAGATAACCAGGAGAGGCTGTTTGGGTGTCCGTTTGCAAACAGGATCATTTAATGTTTGGATACTATATTCAAATCGCATGTATGGTTTTTGTGATTTAAAAAAAAAATAACTTTATATGAGGCTGCCCTAAGGAAAGCTTTGCCACTAAAGGAACTAACCTCTTGACAACTGGCCGTGCAAACTTTTTCAAAAGTGTAAGTGATAGTAAAGGTTAGAACTGTGTCTCAGAGGGACACAGAATTGCAATTTTTTCCTGCAAGGATTTTAGAGACCTCATTTTATTCAGTCATTTGTTGGCTCTCCCATTTATGCATTCATTCTTTAAAGCACCAGACATTAAACTCTGCTAAATGCAAGGCACTGTGGAAATATAAGGATGAGCAAAGCACTGCCAAGTATAATTTGCACCGATGAATTTCAGAGGTCTGCATTTTTAAGAGTTTAGAAAATTTGTGCTGGCATAATGTCCGTTTTTAATTAGAGAACTTTATATTGTCATGGGGAAAAAAAGCCACTCAAATTCCACCATTATAGTAGAGCTTATAAGGTTTCACTAAATAATCATCATCATCATCATCATCATCATCATCATCATCACTACGAGAGTGGGAGAGGGTGGTTAGATCCTTAGCTGGCTAGCCACACTTCACTTCACTCCACAGTTAATTGAGCTCATGTAATTTCCTGTGACCTAGCATATAGAATAGTTCTTAGGTTAGGATTTGGCCATTATTCGACCATCTTTTTGTATTATTTATACTCATCCTACTTGAAAAAGGATTTGCGGCAGCTATTAAATCACATGCTTCATTATCCTTAATAAATCACCTTGGTAGAGCAGACAATGGATTATTGTACAGATGGTTAGTTTCTATGAGAAATTTTTTAAAATATGCATCATCTTGGCCTCATTTTGAATGATATTTTGTTTCAAATCATTTAAAAAATGAGAGAAACCTTTAAAAAGTATATGAAACTACTTACTCAGTGAATATTGTTCATATTTAAAAAGTATACTAAGTAAAAGTAGTATAAATGTGATTAACAATTTTTAACAAAGGTATGAAAAGGCCTGTTACCTTTTCTGATTTGGTAAATCTTTTAAAATAGTCTTTTAAATTACACAGAAGAAAAGACACATGATGAGGTAGAGTAGGGCTTTACACTAGTAATGTTCTTTGCAATGAGCATTGAGAGAAATGGTCTTTTAGATATTTTAAGCATAAAACTCTTCTTTCCTTTTGGAATGTTTACGTATCAGAATGACAAATTGCACCATGTTTCCCTATCTCTAGGTGAGCACTAAACACATTTCTGACAGTAAAATGGACCATGATGTCCTCTTTGTCATGGTGATGACCATTTCTCAGATAGCGAATAGGAAATTTCCCAAAGGTGCTGGAAAGGACGTTAGATTAAACCTCACATGGTTTTGCTGAAGAAACTAAGACCCCAAGAATTGAAGAGGCTTCATTGTTCCAGTTGACCTCTCCCTCTTAATCTTTGGAACCTAAGGCCAGTCTGTTCTGTGCTTGACACTGTCCGTGTTATAATGCCCGAAATGGGGTCCTGGCCAATGCATTGCTGGTTCTGTGAGGCAGGAAGGTTCCATAGCAGACAGTATCTGCCTTGATGAGGAATCTAGTGCCTTTTCTCATCAGGACTCAAGGGAAAGAACAGGAGGTAGATCTTCTTTATCCTAATTTTCTGACTTATAAAACCAATTCTCCCTATTACTTAATTAAAATTAAAAACTCAGTTCTGCTAGCTACATTTCAAGTGGACAGTAATCACATGTTGCTAGTGGCTGTCCTGTAGACCAGTGCTGACATAGAATGTTTCTGTCATTGTGTGAAATTGACTAAGTTGTATTGGACAGCACTGGTCTACCTGATTGCTCTGAAACATCTTTTTTTTTTTAATTTTTTAATTTTGTTAAAACATCTTTTGATCTTTACAAGATTGCAGATGTAATAAAGGTATACCATTCGTGTATTTAGAATACTCATTGACTTTAGTAGAAAAGATGTAAGTGAGAGATACTATGTTTCAAAAACACAATCTCAAGGAAAGTGAATTGGAAGTAGAGTCTATACTCTTTGTCTAATGACAAGTAGTCATACTCTTTGATTTTGTACCAGCCCAGTGTGGAGAAATACACTTCCATGGAAATCAAATAGAGAAACAAATTGAGTGCTGTAAGTTCTGCCACATCTCTCCTCTTATATTTCCTAGGGAGTCTTCTCTGTTGCTTTCCAAGTGATCTTTGTTTTTAGCCGTTTTCACTGTATAGCGACATGGGAGGAATTAAGGAGTGGCCACATGGTTGGAAGAGGAGGCTTAGCAGGGTGATCATATAATTTAACATCTAAGCAGGATGCTGTGAGAGTAAACGGGGATGCTCTTAATGGGACAACAGGTATAGACTGGGCTGTGCTGAGCTAACTGGATAGATCTCATATCTTAAAGCTCCCTATGCAGAGCAGAGCAAACGTATCTTTGTTAGGGTGGCTGTCTGGGCAGAAGGGAGACACGAGGAGATCCTAGGCATGCAGAAGCACCACCACGCCTTCCCTTGGCATCATTCCTACTACCCTTAATCATATTGCTTTATTATAATGCTCCTGAGTTTTGTTACAGATCAAGCCAATCCAATGTCACATGTAATTAATGCTGACATGCACATAGCAGAGCAACCTGTTGGAAGTTATTGAAAGAAATCCAGGGGCAGAAGAGTAACTTCTGACTCCATCCCTAACAATTTGGTGGGTACAGAGACAGAGTAGCAGCAGCAATGCTGGGCCCAATACTTTAATACTGGGCCCCCACCTGTCCACAACCTCACTGCCCCCAGCAAGGGTTAATGGTTCAGCGTAAGGTTTCTATAGAGCTGTAATAGAACAGTCATGAAAAGGAGCAGGATATAAGCTAAACAACTTTTTTACACCTTCTGGCAACATAGTCTCCCTTTCTCCTACCTGGTCTCTTATTTGTTCACAGAACTTGAGATAATTGTCCCCAGATGCCTTACTCTTGCACTTTTACACCCTGAGTCTCTATCACCTCCCACAGGGAGCACTACAGGTTCTGGTATTTTTCATTGCAGCATTTGCATTTTGCAGGTAGAGGTTTTTTTTTTTTTTTTCACTGTTACTATTGTTATACAAGAAGTTATTTTGTTATAAATATGCTTTAGAAAGTAAATAGCAATAGTGGGGCACAGGTTTTTCTTTTTTTATCAGTTCTAAGACTTTTTATAGATATGTACTTCCAGTTTTATAATCAAAATGAACAAAAACAGGTTTCTGAGAGATAAGTTTTTAAAGGCAGTTCGTTAAGAATATAATCAATTTGTGTATTAAGCAATGCTTGTAGCTTTAAAGAAAAGATGCAAAGGTCTCTATTGGAGTAGGGGATTGCACTTACACAATCCTGAGGACACTTGGTACATAATAATCTCATGTTTGCTCAAAACCATGAAAAAGCTTGTTTCTATTTCTGTTAAAACAGATTTATTTCTTTCCTTACCAAAGAGGATTCATGGCAAGGATAGTAGTACTTATGCTTGGTGACATTTTCAGCACCCTGTAACAAAGTGGAAAACTGGAAGGTCTACTCTGAACCAATTAATCCACTAGAGACTGGAACACTCACCTCTTGCAAACTCCCATTTTTCAAGTCTTTGCTTTTTACAGTGATTATAGGCACCATCTCTGTCAGTAATTGGGGTGAAAATCAGATTCCTTCTTGTAATTACAGATGTAAATCCTGATGGTCACAGGAATATTATGAGAGGGCAGGAGCTATATAAAACAACCACACGTTTTCACCTCAGAAAGATTTAATAGTCCATCTCCTCATCCCGTCACCCTGTAGCTGTGGCTCATGGTGCTCCAAGTCAAAAAGCAGAACTCTAAATTGTCATCGTAGAAAGGATGCTGGGAACTCTCAGCTAAGGAGACATGGTCATCCATACATGCCGCTGATTTGTTTATAGAAGTCCCTTGTACATACTATTACATGCACTGTAGAAGATGCAATATCAGAACTAGTACGGTACTGTAATTAATTGATGGAATCGGTGCCAAAAGGTTGCTACGTCCATTAAAAGGGCAATTAATCATTTTCAATTATTTAATTATCTGTAAAAAACATTAAGGATGGGCATGATTATTTTTTCAGAAAGAGGTGGTTCATGTGTTAGTATTTTAAATTTATGTAACTGTAGGCCCTCCAAATCAAATACTGAGTCCCAGTGATAGTTCTCATTCTGAGTGGAGACCAGAGGCACAGAAATATGGAACATCCCATCTGGGCGTGTCCAACAAGTGGCAGAGTAAGAAAAGACAGCTTGGGTTATAATGGGTGATTTGAAAGAAAACATGAACCAAAAGTAGTTCTTCTAATGCACTGCTCTGATACAGTGATAAAGTACTGCTGGTTTCACCTTTTACACCCTAACTTTTGTTTATCTATTTTAAAGTTATAAAAGCAGTATAATCTAATTACAGAATATTTAGAAACAGAGAAAAAAAATGTTACTCATAATCCTTTCATCTGAAAAACAACCCACTGTTCTGATTTGATAAATATTCTGATCCTTTATGCTATATGGTGAATTTGCTATTCGGTACGTGGTCAGTTAACTTTTCAGTGTAAGTGTATTTTCCTTACCTTGCCACATCATGGCTGTCATCTTTCATGGATGCCTCATATTTCCATGTGTTTTGAGACCCCCACCATTTCTTCCACCATTACAAATACAAAGCTTTGAGGAACATTTTAATGGAGATAGCTTTTTCTATATTTTGCATTATTTCTTTTAGGGTTGGTACATAGAAGTGTGTGTATAATGCTGCCAAGGATAATTGAAGACACTACTTTCTTTTCCCCTTGGTCAATTTGAAAATTATTATCTAGATTTTGTTCATTTGCTAAGCAAAACACTGCCTCATTACTGTTTTAATATGAATTTCTTTAATTACTAAACTGATAATTTCTCCCCCATGTTTGTTCGTGATTAATTATTTCTGTTATATGAATTGTCTCTACATTTTCTTTGCCTCTGGGTTTTTATTCATTAGTTCATGTTCTTTATATACTAGGCATATTAACTCTGTGTCATTTTTGTAACAAATCTACCTCAGGTCTGCTTATTGGTCTTTAATAATTTTTTAACATACAGGTTTTTTATTCATAATTTTATATAATCATATCTGTAGATCTTTTCTCTATTATTATTCCTTTTGTATTTAGAATTAAAAGGTCTTTTCCTTTCCTAAGATTTTTATATGATTTTTATGATGTTTTGTTCCTCTTGTTACTATTTTATATCCATTCTTCAGTCAAGTGGTTCTCAAACTTACTTAGGTGGTGAAATACCAAAAAGTACTAAGTAACCATGAAATTTCATTATATTTAATTCTGTTATACAAACTAGGTAGTGCTTTGCCAGAAGAAGGTCTGATTAAAGCACATTACAAATTTACAACCAAGAGTTATATGCAGATAATTTTTTTTTAAAACTGTTAAACAACCTGTTATTTAATCAATAAGTTGTTTTCTGTTTTTTTATTCAAGCATATTATTAGAAAATAATATGAAGGTTGGTGAAATATCTGTATTAAGATAATTTTGAGTTAAATTTGAAAAGAATGCTATTAGTTGATTTTAGAACTGAAACACTTCCAAGTAGCTGAATATTTCCAAAAAGAAGAACGTAGTTTGAAAATCTCCCCTTTAAATCATCTGTAAATGATATGAGGTTGTGGTCTAAGGCAAGATTCTAACTAGATTTTTCTTTCAAAACTGTGAATTACTTATCCCCACATGATGCACTGAACAGTCCTTCCTTCCCTAATTATTTGCAATGCTCTTTTGAAAAAAAAAATCTTATTTGAAATCATTGTAAGTTTTAAGATCTGTTTCTGGTCTACTCATTCCGTTTTATTTTTCTATAAGTCCATGATTGAGTTGTCATCATACCCTTTCAATTATTATATTAGTTTTTATAATAGTTTTATTCTGCTATAACAGCTTGTTGGGCTGGACCCTTCCAACCTTACGTTTTTCTTAGAGATTTTTCTTTGGTAATTTCTCCATTTATGCATTAAAATGAACTTTAGTTAACCCTTACATTTTGAATAAGAAACGAAGGGGCTTTAATTCAGATTTTTACATCATATCATGGGACTTCCTCATGTTCTTTGAAGTGGTCATATTATATATAATTTAATTATAGTCAAATCCTTAATTACGTTGGGAAATCTCCCCTTTCCCTTTACAACTTAAAAATAAAACAAACAAAACTACTTTTGTTTTAAATAGCATTGTTTCATTTTGTTTTAAAGGAGATATACTAGTCTTCTAACAAGACAGTGCCTAGTTTGACTTAAAATCCAGTTCTTATAAATCCAGAATATTGTCTGAATTTATTGTCTAGTTAGAAGAAAAGCATTTAATCTTCGTATGCCTCGGTTTCCTATATCTTTTCTTTTGTTTTAAATAACAATATTTTAAAAATATATTTTTATTAATGTCCTGAGCTTAGGACCTAAAATTACTTTAGGAATTATATCTCAAACACAAGAATTTTAAAATCAGTTCCAATATTTTTTGTAAGGACAGATTTTTGATTATATACTTGGTTTTCTGGTAGGTGAGTTTTCTGGTAGATGTCCTAACATTAAAAATCTTTTTATTTTTAGCTAGGAAAAAACAATCCAAGAAGAGTATTGTTTTTCAGTGATTAACCAATAACTCCAGTCTTTTAGAGATGTACCAAAGGCTTCCTTGCTTTGTGAAATAGAGCATATCTTGTAGTTTGCTTTGTCAGTGTTCTATTAAACTATCAAAACACTCAAGTTTTACATTTTGAGCAGTATTTATGCCTGAATTAATTCACAAGTTTCAAGGTCACTAGTTTTGATTATATTATGTTATTTACCAATTTATCCACCTCTTAATTAGTATCATAGCACATGTAGCAGCACATAAAACTCAAAACTCTAGAAAATAAAAAATGACATTTGGATAATGTTGCTTTGAAATTTATTTATATTTTATTTAGACAAACATTTATTAAGTTCTTAGTGTATTGCAGACATGGACCTACACACTGGGGATGCAGCAGGCAACAAAGATAAGGTTGTTTTTTTTTAGGGAGTTCACATTCTAGTAGGGAGAGAGTCAATAAATGGATGGATAATAATAGGTAAAATAATAGTGATAAGTACTATGTAGAAAAAACATGTCAGGGCAAGGGGCTATAAGGTGATCAGTGTATGGTGTGGGGTAGAATCTCTGCTGTTTTAAATAATATAGTCAAGGGGGCTCTCTGAGAAGGTGACTCTCTCCGAAAGAGGAGTTGAGCAGAGACCAGTGGGAAGCACGACACCCTGAGGCAGGAGTGTGCTTAGATTTCATTCTTCAAATCTTTTGAAAAGCAAACTTTCTTCTCAGCAATATTTGCAGTGAATACCATTCTACACATAGCCTATTCTCGTGCTCACACACCTCAAATGCAGAGCCAGGTCTATGATCTCTGATCTCAGTGCCCAAAAGCCCGGATGATGTCTAGCAAGGCAGAAGGGGCTAGGATCATTGAGTTCCTCTACCCGCCCTATGTCTTGGTTCTGCTTTGCTGACGCTCTGATTCTGACGCTAGGGGCCCACATGAATATATGTCTAGATCTCTGTCTTTCCTGATTACTGACTTTAACCTGGGATCCTTGCATGACCTAGATAGTGACTGCCCTTTCTGTACCTCTGTTCCTTAGTTTGGTCATGCCTGCCTCTTCAGGTGAAAGCCCCTACCGTGGTGGAAGTTGTTATTTGCTCTGAATATCCCCATGAAAATTCAAGAGTTATTCACTAAGCTGCCTGCATAGAGCTCTTCTTTATTCCCTATCTTTTTTGCTCTAATTTTATGTAGGAAAAATCTGGGAAATAGAAAGTTTCTGTGTCTTGCCCAAGGCCACAGAAGAGAACCCAATAGGATGTTTGTTAGAAATGGTTCTTTACCTATTCTAGCTCATGGCATTTGTCTCTGGATGGACAAGCCTTTGAATTCCCACTGTGTCATCTCTATGATCCTTAGTTTCCTTGTCTTCAAAATAGGAATAATAGGAGTACCTATCTACCTCATAGAATTGCTATGAACATTAAATGGGGTAATGCATTTAAAGAGTAGTATACCTGATACATGGTATAGTGAATAAATTTTTGTTAGTATTGATGTTGCTCTTGTTAATTACATTTGCCATAATCCCTCCCTCTTATATGAAACTTTTAGAAATGAAATATATGAACAGAGTAGTTATTAGTAACATTTCTGAAGTAAATAAAAACAGGCAAATTATAAAAGAGGTTCAGATACTTGACAGAAATATTTTGCATAATTACCAAATGTTTTAAACATTTTTATCTATTAAAAAAAATAAAACCTTATTGGTGGGGCATAGTGGCTCTTGCCTGTAATCCTAGCACTTTGAAAGACCCAGGCAGGAGGATGATTACTTGAGGCCAGGAGTTCAGGACCAGCCAGCCTAAGCAATAGTGAGACTCTGTTTCTTCAAAAAATAAAAATATATTAGCTGTGCGTTGTGGCGTGCACCTATAGTCCCAGCTACTAGGTAGGCTAAGGTGGGAGATTGCTTGAACCCAGGAGTTTGAGATTACAGTGAACTGTGATTGCACCAATGTACTCCAGCCTGGGTAACAGAGAGAGAGACCTTGTCTCAAAAAAAAAAAAAAACCCAAAAAGCCAAAAAAACAAAAAACTCTTTACCATGTGAATCACTAAATTTTCATATTTTATAAGATATATATATAAATTTTCAAAATATAACTAGTTACTAATGTCTATGTTTTAAAAAATTTATCTAAAAATAAATCTACTTAAAGTTTCCTTGTTTATTATAATTTTTTATGTTGTGGAAAAAACACATAAGCATGCCTTTCTTCTAAAACTATTAGATGAAAATTCAACTTTTGTGAATAATTCCCCTGTAATAAAGTTATTGATATAAATAAATAAAAGTAGGTGAATGTCAAGGAAAAAAGATTCATTATATTTCTACCAAGATTCTTTTTGGAAATGGCAGCAAAAAAGACCAGTTGTTATTATGCTTTCTGAATAGTTTGTGTAATTATGTGAGAAATTATAAAAATTTAGAATTCTACAAAATGCCTATTAGATGAATTTTTTTGCAATCTAAGGTAAAACCTTAAATCGCCTTTAGTCTTTAATATATTTATCCATAAATTGGTTAATTTTTGTAAATGATTTAGAAGATAGCTAACATTTTTCTTTAAAAAGAGGTGGAAAGCAGGCCGTCCTGAAGTAGAGCTGTTTTTCAAAGCCTGGATTTTAACACACTTGTTAAATCACATATATATATTTATATTGAATTAGTTTCCATTCACCCATTATGATATTGTGAATGGTGCCTATTATTAAGATGACATTTTCCACTGAGTAGAGCTTCATTTTTCTCAATACAAAAAATGGAAATTATATTACATCCTGAATATTTGTCATGAAATCTAGAGGATAATGAGAATTTTTATGTAACAACTACTAAAGTGATGAATAAACTGAAACAGTTAAATGTTATCATTTATAATACATATCTCCACTTTCTGAACTCAATTCTTTCTCTGTCTTTCTGCCTGGTCGCTTTTTATTAACATATATCAGGCTTACCACAAGTAGCTATGCTCAGACATCCTAAAGAAGTTTCAAAGGGCACGTGTACTTAAATCAATGCCAATAACCTCTTGGGAAGTAAGAGGTAGTGGAATAGTGTCCAATAAGGTTAATTCTTTTTAGCAAGTTCTCCCTGTACAGCGAGTCAGAAAAGCTGTAAACTTCCTATCTCAGCCTCTAAATCCATAGTTTTCTTTCTGACTGTAGCTGTATTGTGGTGGCATCTAAATGAACTGGATGTGCTACTGCGGTTATTAAGATTTCTGGGTCCCACAGAGAAGATATCAAGTCAATTATATTAGTGATTTTTTTCCATTTGTAAAACAAGAATAGGAAAGAAATTGTCTTTTATGTTATGTAGTTCTCTGGATAATGAAGAGTGGATATTAAATTTATGAAAGTACTAACATGAAGTGGAAAGTTGCATTTATTTTCATTTAAGGTATTATTTTTTGTTCTTTGGGGATATGCGTAGTTACCCATTTATGGAAAAATGAAGCTTCATGAAATCTGGAGAAAAAAAGAGGCAGAGAGAGTGAGAGCAAGAGAGCGAGAACATACGTGAGAAAGAACTCCAATTTAGAGAAATATTGAATATCCAGCCTCCTTCAGAAATGATTAGTTTTACAGTTGAAAGATTTCATATTTAAAGTAATCCTCTTTGTGAAGTCTTGTGATCCTGCACTGTGACCATAAACTTAATCAGAATCACTTTGTTAACAAAACACACATAGTGCGTGCAAACACCGGTTAATTTTCTCTTTCTCATGACTTGAAGTGTATTGTGGCCTTGTTCAGTCGGGCCTTTCTGAAATGTTGTGTGTCTGTTTTCATAATTGCCATAATTGACTTTTTCTCTTCCTTGTAATTAATTGCCAATTTCCCCCCTAATTTTCACATTGTGGAGTGTTATTTGACAAAATACTTGATAGCCTTAGCTGCCATTGGCCTTACATATGACATCTTTTTGTTGTTCTGCTTTCATGATTACAAGAATACACTGTTACCTGCTGTCAGATTTCATTGTCTTGCATTATTTTTCTCAAAGCAATTCTCTATTAAAGTAAATTAAAGGTGGTCTGGGAGCTTTGAGAATTACTGGATCAATGTACACCATTTTACGTAACATTTTTATTGCAGGATCCTTAAATATACTCAGATATTGTCTTAGCAGTCATCAGACATGCATGCAGTTCATATATAGGTGCATATATATTTTGAAAAGTCACTAGCTACTGTTTATATTCAGTGCACACGATAGCACTTAGAAGATTGCAAACACTTTTCATTATTGCCTTTTATTTGTCATGCTGTTTGAAGGATTTTACTGGACACGACTAAAGTAGGAAATAGATACAAGGAAATTACAATTTGTGCCCATTTCCAACTGTCAAAAAAGCACTAAAGGAAAAATAGAATATGGCCTTTGTAAAACATTGTGATTTGGAAAGCAATTTTGCAAAATTAGTATATGTAAATGGTCTTTACTGTGTGAAACTTTCTCTGAGATTTTGCAGTATTTACAATACAGTTGACTCATAAAAAAAATGCATTGTTCAAATGAATAGCATAGCATTTTCAGAATGATAAAATTCATTCTAACTATGGCCACAAGAGACATATAGGAGTTCTTTTTCAATATTTGGAGATGATGTACCTTATTCAGAAGGACTTTACATTTTAAAGCATTTAGTGTACATTTGTCAGAAAATTTAGCAGGCTCTAATATTGCTCACTTTGTTATTTCTCTTCCTGTCTCATATGACTAGTTTTGCTGAATTAGATTGAGATTTTTTTTTTTCAACTGTATTTGGCCTATATAATCTCTAGCCCAGTCTCTGAGCATGCTTACATAACAAACTTCGAAGCAATTTCATAATGGTGTAATGGAAGCAAGCCAAGTGTACTTTGATACAGAGTCAGCCAGATTGTTTTAATTTTTTAACCAGCTCAACATTAAACATTTCCTGACATTCTCCTAGGATTCAATAGGTAGACCTAACAAAGATAGTGACCAGAAATGAGAATATCTGAAACAAGTGCAGCAATCAATTCATAACAATTTAGGAGGGGAATCTCTAACAGAAACCATCCTCCAACCTTGCTTCTCATTCTCAAGTATTAGAAAAATGAAAACAAAATCATTTTCCTGAGTTTCACTTTTCTTGTCTGTGAAGTGTAGAAGTTGGATTTGATGATAGCTAATGTCCCTTCTAAGCCCACAAATTTTCTGAGTGCATATCTTAGTGTGGAGCTGGATCATTAAAAATCTTGAAAAACTAGTTTTTGAGTATTCTGAAGCATATTTATTACTAAAAAATGTTAACGTTTCAAAAAAAGCTCATATCCCACTATTGATTAATCCTTATTAATCCTCTTTAATACTCAATTAAAGAGAATTCTTGGGAAAAGGAAGCAACAGTTTACGCTCCGGTGAGGTTTTGGAATTTCTTGAGCAATAATTTCACCACCATGGATGCACTTTCCCCAAATTATGGACAGAATTGTGAATATCCTTGCATGCGAATGGCCATTTGCACTCTATTCCCCTTTTGATACTCTAGCAGCCACTGCCTGAGAAGAACATGGAGACCTTGTGGTCACGGTGGACACTCTGTGTTGCTGCATGGTGACCTCCTCTCTCCCCGCTTGCTGGGAAGAGTTGAAGGAGTATTTGAGTGGGTCATGGTCTTCACTTTTCTATTTGGTCACAGAACTCTTAATTGCACTTGAGACACCCCCTCTCATGTGTCCATTATTCAATGACTTAAGCCTATTTTCTACTTTCCTTTCTTATTTACCTGTTTGTTTCTTCATATCAAGATTTTTTTTTCCTTGTGGACTCTTGAAAGTGTCCACAAGGTTTTGAGAATCTCCATAAAATTTGTATCTTTTCATCCTTTCATTATTTTCTCTCTGTTCAAAATAATCTTTATAAATTTGCACTAAACAAATTTATTGAAAGGGAATAAAATAAAGTGGTAGAGAGTTTGGGCTGTGGAACCAAAATACCTGGGTCCACACCTCAGGGCCTCCTTGTAAGCTGTGAGGCTTGGGCAGGATAGTGAATCTGTTTTGCCTCATTTTCTCATCTGTGAACTGAGAAGAGTAACAATATCTACTCCATAGAGATGTTTAAAAAATTGAGAGAGTTAATATACATAAAGTGACTAGAACAGTGCCTGATTCAAGCATAATAAGCACTCAAATTCAAACCCTTTTGTTTGAGTTTTAAATTTTGTTCACTAGTATTATCCAGTAAGTATTTTCTGAAAGGTCAGTGGTCTCAGCTACATTGTAATAACTTTTTACAGAATTATACAGTTCATGAAGAGATTTCCTACAAGTAATATTATTTAACCTTCTTAGCAATTTTTGGAGATATTATCGTTATTCCCATTTTACAGATTATAAAAATGAAAGTAAGGGAGAACAAATGACCTGTTGAAGGCTATGGTTAGTTGGTGGTAGACTTTTTATCCCTAATCAGCTGACTCTATGGTTATTTCATTATTCTATGTTGTCAGAATATATTATAAATAAATATATTTCTGGAGAGCGATGCATTGAGTAATACTTATTCTCTTCCTGGTCATCGAGCCCCCAGGGTGTACTGATGCTCTGTCAAATGCTGGGTATCAGCCTGTGAGCAGCAAGTCAAGGCATACTACTGGCGCTAACAGTGAGAAAAGTATGTTTCACCAAGAATTACAGCCCATGTGATGTGTGTTATGATAAAGGTTCCTACAGGATTATAATAACCTTCAAAAAAATGTTCCTCTGATCATTTATTTATTTATTTTTTACCCACAGTGGAAAACTACAGCAATACAAAATTAATGAACTACTTTTACATTCATGAAATGGACAAATCTTGAAGATACTGTATTGTGTGAAAGAAGACAGACACAATAGAGTACATAATGTATGAGCCTCTTTATGTGATTTTTAAAACAGATGAAGCTAATCTTTAGTGACAATAATCCTGACAGTGGTTGTCTTGGCACCAGATGGAGGGGAGCCAGGTAAGGGGAGAGAAGGGTGACTGGATAGGGACATGAGGGAGCTTTTTGGGGTGATGGAAATGTTGCGTGTCTTCATAAGAATGTGGGTTACAAGGACATACACATTTGTTAAAACTCACTTACACTTAAAATCTGGGCAATTCACTAAATAAATTATTCTTCAATTAAAAAAATAAAATTTACATGGATAATTAAGAAAACGTTAGTTGTAATTATCTATTTAACTTGGTAAGCTCTCACAGTAAATGGAAAATGGATGCACGTGATATATAACATTGCTGGTAGAGTATAACAGAGTCTTTCCAAGAATGTTTGTTTCCGTTTCAAGCACTGCATTTTGTGGAACACCCTTGTCCACATATGCTATGAAGATGAAAGCACCCTGAGTTATCTTAAAATCACAACAAACCTGCCATGGCTTAAATTGTCTGATGTTACCTGGAGAGTAGAATTTCACAAATTTTATGTGGCATATTTAATTTTATTCTGTTGCAAAAGTTAAAGCTTTGCAATTAATCTAGACCAAACATGGCCTTCACATTTTATTTTTTATGTTTTTTAGAGATACAGACAATAATAATCTCAGTTGCCATCTCACTTTTTGATAACTAGTGCCGTGACTTCCACAGAACCTGTATCAATTCTGTATCGATATCAGCAACTGCAGCAACTCTATATTCCACAGTAATTTGGGTATCCGACTGCCTTAAAGTGCTACCAACAAACATATGGTCTTAGTCTATTTGGGCTGCTATAACAAAACACCATAGACTGGGCAGGTTAAACAAGAAACATTTCTCGCAGTTCTAGAGGCCGGAAGTCCAAGATCAAGGTACCAGCCAATTCAACCCCTGGTAAGGACTTTTTCCTGGTTCACAGGTACCTTCTTGCTGTGTCCTGACACGGAAGAGAGGAAAATCATTTCTCTCATGTCTCTCCTTAAAAAGGCACTAATCTCATTCATGAGGGCTCCACCTTCATGACCTGTAATAAGTACCTCCCAGTGGCCTACCTCCAGATACCATCGCATTGAGGATTAGAGCTTCAATATACGATTTTAAGAGGACACAAACATTCAGTCCATAGCACATACTCATGTTTTAACGCAAGTCTTTAAACATCACCAGTTTCAAAGCAATCAGCCCTTTGAAGACAGATAGGGTTCTTTTTCCAGCAGACTCTTGAGTTTCATAATCATTGCATCAAGTTCTTTGTCTGTGGATTGTGCAACCAATAGACCCTCATGGGATTTCCTTCTCTTTTTAAATAACAGACATACTGGCAAAATAGATTAAACAGTACCCAACACATCGTCAGATGTATTATTATTTTATTATTATTTTGAAGATGGTGATAAGTGCTAATTAAATGTGCTTCGAAATATTGTCTTAATAATTATAAAAATGTAGATATTTCAAGGAAGATATTCTTCCACATAATTTCAGGCCTATTATTTTAAATAGATCCCATTCAAGTTCATTTAGCTATGGCTTAATTGGATTAGATCCATATTTAGCTTAATCTAGAAATTTTAATAACCTCTAGTGAACAAGAATAAAATCTTTGAGCGATGGGACTTGATAAATATCCTAAAGGTTAAAGGCATGCTCTGCTTTGAAATGTAAATAAGGAACTGATTTACATTGTAGGGTCTGGGGGAAAATAGGAATTTGGTAACTTTCTGTAGCAGAAAACTAAAATTCCTTGAATACCAAATGGATTGATGGATTGAGTCATTTATTCATTCACTGTAGCTTTTGCTAAGCTTTGAGGATTGAAATATGAATTGGAAATTGTCCTTACCCCCCAATGAGCTTAGTCTATTAAAGGAGATAGATAGGCGAACAAATTTTTATAGCAATTTAGGGTGATAATATTTTAACGGAAGTACAGTGAACCTACAGGAGTGGAAATAATCAACTCTGTCATGATAGAGAGAGAGAGAGAGAGAGTGTGTTTGTGTGTGTGTGTGTTTGTGTGTGTGTGTGTTTGTGTGTGTGTGTGTGTGTGTGTGTGTGTGTGTAGGAACAGAGAGAAGATATTAGAGTTTGATCCAAGACTGAGCAGAAATCTGCCAGTTTAAACAAGGGGAGAAAGAATATTCCAGGCAAAAGGAGCAGCACATGCCAAGGAAGCATGCTCGTTGGGTATCCCTTAAGCTTTTTAAAGGTACGCTGAGAACAAGAGTGTGGGGTTGGAGAGTTGGGAAAAGTGGTCAGGAACCAGATCATGCAAGACTTTAAATTCTAATATTTGCAGAATGTCTTCTATATGCCAGATGCCATGCACTGAACATTTATTGTTGATCAAAAGAGATATTATTCTTGTCATTGGGAAGCTTGCCATACAGCTAGAGAGTCAAATAATAAATATGCAATTTCAAATTGGTTGAGGACTATGATGGGAATAAAAGGTGGTGTCTGCCCTCTTAGAATTCTGGTCTTGTTAATCGTCTCTGCAGAGGCAACATTTCAGTAGTGACCTGAAGGATGAGAAGTAATCAGCTGGACGTAGGTAGTGGTATCTGCATGAATGAAGGACAAGAGGCAGGAAATACTTGTTTGATGAACTCAAAGGAGGCCAGCAGGACTAGAGGGTGGCAGACTGGGAGAGTGGAAAGTAATTACGACTGGAGAGCACTGGTCAGGAGGTCCTGTGGCTCAGAGCTTTGTGGGCCTTGATAATGAGATTGAATTTCATTTAAGGCACAATAGGAGACCCTGGGTGGGGTTGTAGGCTGAGGAGTGACACATTGGATTTTGTTTTAAAAAGATTACTCTGGCTGCTGTGTAAAGAATGGATGGGGAGGTAACAAGAGTAGAAATAGGAAGCTATTGTAGGTTGTCTGGATGAGAGATGGTGGTGGCGGTGGAAACAGGATTTCTGATTGATTGGATTAGGGGCCGTTGGAGGAGAGGAAGAGGATCAGGAAGAAATCGAGGGTAGAGGTAGGCTTTTGTCTTGGTGTCACTTCCTGAGATGGAGAAGGCTGGCAAATGACCTTGCTGGGAGATGGAGTAACTGGTTTGGAAACTGTTGGTTTAAAGTGCCCATGAAACATCCAGGGCGGGGGAGTATGTATTATATGATTGTGCAGTTCAAAGGCACAGTTGCTGCTGAGATATAAGTTTGAGAATGCTTGGAACATAGATGGTAATTAAAGCCATGTGGGAAGGGATGAAATCATCCAGGGATATCAAGAAGGGAGAGAGAGTAGAGCACTAAACATTTAGAGTCAGGCAAAGAGGGTAAGACTTGCAGGAGCCTGAGAAAGAGCAGCCTAAGTGGTGGGAAGAAAATTAGGATAGTATGGTGGGGGAGAACAGCAAGACAGAAGAGGGCTTTGCAAGGAGGCTGGCAGCGCGGCGGCGGGTGGGGGAGTAGGGGTGTTAAGCTGAGTAAGATGCAAACGGAACACTGAGTATTGAAAATCTGTACTTTCTTCAGCTGTGCATGGAAAAGCACTGAAGGATTTCATGCAGAGGACTGACCTGACCAGAGTGTGTTTTAGAAAGATCCCAGTGTGGGCTGTGTGAATATTGGGTTTAGTTTGGAGGAATGGAAATCTGTTAATCCTTTCTGCTTTCTAACCTGTTAAATTGCCTTGGCTCAAAGTATTAATAAGTGACTGCAGCATGCATAGTTGTTTTGGGGGCCGGAGGGGGCTGAAGTTTAACAGAATGGTATTCCAGTTCTTTTCCATTGTCAGCCATGGGACCCTATTAGGCAAATGGCTTACCCTGTGAGTTTCCTTTTGTGTAATTTGGGGATAAAAATAATAGCCCCACAGAGGGTTGTGAGGTAAAATACATAATACAAATAAGTCCTCAATGAATATTATTTCTTCTTATTGATATTGTATTTGTAAGCATGTGTATGCCATTCAAAACGATTTATCTCGGTAAATCATTGTGATTTCCCCTTCCCTTGTGGTAATATTTTAACATTAGTCTTCAACACCATGTCCCTAACCTCCCAAACAAGGTATAACTGCAACAATTCTGCTCTCTCTGGGAGAATTTTCAAATTGTAGTAAGCGCCTGGCTGTGCACAATTTAAAGTGCATTTTCTCTGTCAGAACACATGTTTGTATCGGTTCACACTTTAACATTTTATTCCCAGTTCTTATAGCCTTTTATTTCTCCATCTATGTTTGCTTTGATAGCAGTTAGGGTACTAGAGCCCTTGCTAGGGCAAACATTACCTTAAATGGATAAATGTTCCAGAGGCAGAAGTCAAAGAGAACAGATGTCCTAAATCATTGGGGGAAATCAGTGACTTAACTTGGTACAGAGTGAGAAACATGAGAGGGGCGTAGCCCCTTGTGTAGTTACCAAATAATGGAAACTGGAAAATGCTTACTAAGCAAAACAAAACAACTAAAAATGTGTTTTCTACTTTCACATTTGACTACGTGGTGGCAATAAATCCTGTAACTGCCTAGAATCACAGAATATTTAAAGATTTTTGCCTTGTTAAAGAGTTAGCTGTCATCAGATATTATGGTAAATATGGCACATGCTTGAGGATAATAATATATTCATTTAATAATCATTTGTTAATGATTTGTTAAAAATCATGAGTCATTATGTTTCAAAAGAAATCTATTTTATTCTAGGCCTAATGATGAGAACATATATTCTCCAATAATCATTAAAAATATCCCAAAGTAGTGACTATTGAATATCTGGCACATCCATTAAAAAAGCACAGCTTTATTAATGGACAAATAATAATAAACATAAAGTATCAAAATAGAAGAAGTTATAAGGAGGTTTATTTTATAATGATATTTTTATAATTGCTGTTTAAGTTCTTAAAACAATACCAGTATCAAAAAAAATCTTAATCATTTGAAATTGATTTCAAACTCAATTCAGATAACATTTCAATAGCTCATAAAACTAATTGTAAATATACAGATAAGGATATTAAAACAGAAGCACTGGCTGTGACCCAAAAATGATAGATATGAGATACCAAATTCAGATTCTAAACTGAGAGACAAATTTTCAAAGAAAATAATGGAAAATTGTTTCAGAGGCTGGGAATAAAGAAGAGGATTCATGAAGACAAATTTTTTGGCAAGAGCTATCCTGTGAGTATCTTTCTCACCAAGCCAATTGGGAAAGAAACTTTCAAGGCAGCAACTTTAGAGGTTCACATATTTCCTGAAATTTAAGGGACTTGCTGGATTGGTGTCCATTATTCCTGCTTAGAAAGTCTGAAAGGGTCAAGAACTGGGCTGGTTAGTTGTTTATCACAAAGTAGAAGAAATAATAGTGACTGTGCTAGGATTGGCCTCCACTCCAAAGTATTTTGCTGCAAGGGATTTGTAAATGTTTCTTGGGGACAAGGTCTGAGTCACCTATGAGAGAAAGCTGAGGCCCTCTCTAAAGACCTGCCAAGAGAAAAAGGAACAGGCCTCAACAGACATTACCCTGAATTTCTAGGGATCGAGGGAGGAGTGAGTGGTGGATGGGGGTGATTATAGTGCCCACATTCAGTACAGCAGGTGACGGAGTCCAGGAATGAGTATACTCTGAAGAAACCCTGAACTTCCCACCTGAGAGGGATGGAGTGTGTTAGCTGCAAACATTGGACAGACCCAGAGAGCATGTGGTCAGCTTCCAACTGCTGTCACATAAGAGTGTTTTTTTTTTTAAAAAAATATTATTATTTTTTAAATTTCAAAATATTATGGGGATACAGATGGTTTGGGTTACATGTATCAATTTTGTTGTGCTTGAGTCAGTGTTATAAGTGTGCCCATCATACTTCAGGTAATGTTCATTGTACCCGTTAGGTAGATTTTTGCCCATCCCCTTCCCCTCCCCCCCACCCCACCACTTGATTTCTACTGAGTTTTACTTCCCTCTGTGCACATATGTGCTCATCGGTTAGTTCCAATTTAATAGTGAGTACATGTGGTGTTTGTTTTTCCATTCTTTAGATACTTCACTTAGGTTAATGGTCTCCAGTTCCATCCAAATTGTTGCAAAAGGCAACGGTAATGACTTGGCTGAGTAGTATTCCATGGTATACATATACCACATTTTATTAATCCACTCATGAATTATTGGACACTTGGGTTGATTCCACATCTTTGTGATTGTAAATTGTGTTGCAATAAACATTTGTGTGCGGGTGTCTTTTTGATAAAATGACTTCTTTTGGGTAAATATCCAGTAATGGGATTGCTATATCAAATGGTAGGACTACTTTTAGTTATTTGAGGAATAACTAGGATTACAGGCGTGAGCCACCGCGCCCGGCCCCCTCATTGTGGTTTTAATTTATGTTTCCCTAATGCTAGTGATGCTGAGCATTTTTTCATAAGTTTATTGGCTATATGTCTATCCTCCCTTGAAAAGATTCTGTGCATGTCTTTTGACCACTTTTTAAGGGGGTGGTTTGTTTTTTATCTTGCTGATTTGCTTGAGTTCTTTGTAGATTCTGGTTATTAGCCTTGTATCAGATGTATAACTTGCAAATATTTTCTCCCATTCTGTAGGTTGTCTATTTGGTCTGTTGATTATTTCCTTAGCTGTGCAGAAGCTTTTTAACTTAATCAAGTCCCATTTATTTATTTTTGTTGTTGCTATGATTGTCATTGGGGTCTTCTTCATAAATTCTTTGCCTAGGCTGATATCTAGGAGAGTTTTTCTAACATTTTATTCTAGAATTCTTATAATTCCATGCCTTACATTTAAGTCTTTTATTCATCTTGAATTAATTTTTGTGAGTGGCCAGAGATATAGATCCTGTATCATTCTTCTGCATGTGGCTATCCAGTTTTCCCAGCACCATTTATTGAATAGGGCTTTTCCCCAGTGTGTGTTGTCTGATCAGTTGGCTATATGTGGATGGTTTTATATCTGGGTTCTCTGTTCTGATCCGTTGGTCTATCTCTATTTTTGGGCCAATACCGTCCTGTTTTGGTTACTATAGCCTTGTAGTACAGTTTGAAGTCTGATAATATGATGCCTCCAGATTTGTTCTTTTTGCTTAAGATTGCTATGGCTATTCGAGTTCTTTTGTGGTTCCAAATAAAGCATAGAATTATTTTTTCTAGATCTGTGAAATATGA